>NW_019014687.1:211573-239617 GCF_000150535.2 Carica papaya
TAATGCATGATATGCATGTGATATATGCACGTAAGATAAATATCTGAAAGATGTGAAACTATCATAGATCTGTGGATACTATAGCTCATGCAAAGGACTTCGGAATTTTATCGTATATTGCCGATTAATTGTCAGTGTGTCACTCAGATCTCATACTCTTAATAGGAAAAGTAACCGTATATCCGTGATCTAATCATATGAAAGTTACAATCACTAGTGAATTAACTCATACCTTCAATTTTCTTCTTTACCTTCTCGGTGCCTCAATAATGAAGTATAAACATGCTCCAAATGAGACAGTGTACCATGTCGAATAAAGGCCTGCCAAAATTCATATTCAGCGAAGTCAGATCTTCAAAACAAAAAAGAATCAGAAAAGAGGTTCACTTAATTTGATCATTCTCCTCGCTCGATAGAGAATCAAGAAAAGAAAAATAAAACAGAGAGATAGAGAGAAGGAAAATCTTTAGTTGCGTACTCTTTTCGTCTGCTTTGGGACTGAGGACTGTCGTCAGCTAATCCTCTACTGGGTCTTCTAAGGAGATACGAGTAATCATACTTTGAACCTCCTCTAAGTTTCTAAGTTGACTTGCTGACTTGTTGATGATGGTTTTGGTGGCTTCAGAGATCTCAGAGATTCAGTTTATTGAGTTTTCTCGAAAGCATTTGAGTTTGACAAGACATTCTTTATATTTTCTGATACATGTTTGATGGTCAACCACCATATTCCATGAAGCTGCGCCATTGTCCCGTTGTTCATGAGTTGATATTATGGTTTTGCCACATTTTCAAACTCGATAAACTCTCACTGATTTCCTCTTCTGAATCTTTGGTGACGTTACCTTTGATTAGATCCTGTCTCTCTTTCCAGACGGAATCCAATGAAATGCCTTTTTTTGATCTCGTACAATTTTCGGAAACTTTTTATCTGAAAGAGAAAAAAAAAAAGAAGCGGGTTTCATACCAAAATGCCGTTGTGCTAATAGTGCTGACCTGCTGGGCAACACAACTGGTTCACCGGTGCTCCATTGTGTAAAACAAACAGATAGTTCACTTGTTGGCTCGTGGACAGAATCATGCCACTCGGCTCTTTATCTGTGCCATTAGATACTTCCATACCTGTTTTTTTGTCCACATATACACATTGGTTTAGCTGCAGTAACAGTAAGTTACCCTATTCAAGGAAGGGTACATGAATCAATTATACTATTAAAAACTTTCAAACAGTCCCATGAATTTTAGGAGCAAATGCTAAGTGATTCTTTATATAGAAGTATATAAGATCTGTTTTTTGCTTACTGCTATTTTCTTATCTTTTAGATTTTGCAATTTCAGAGCATAATTCATGTGAACTGAAGCATTATGGTATATGTGGGAGTACGAACATATTGTGTGGACGTTTTTTATTTGTTGGTAGTAGGTGCCATGTATTATATCTTTGAAGAAAGTTCCGATGTGAGTAGTTTGTAAGTAGTTTCAACAAAATTACAGGGGACAACTAAAAATATATAATATAATATTATATTCCTTTCTAACAGACACCCAGGTACATCCATCTTTCTAGTTCAGAAATTCATATCCTAACCCCCCTAGAAAAGAAGATATGATAAACATAGAAGTAGAAATTAAAGTAACCCTGGTGAAGAAATACATTACTGTCCTATGTAACTGAAACTGGAGCTACTACCACTAATTGACTCTGGTTTTACACAAAAAAGGTGAAGGGTCTAAGTGGGGTCATGATACTTGAATATGTATTCAAGAATATCAGGGTTTGCTAGAATTAGAAGGATTCGCGTTGGAACTAGAACAGAGGTTAAGATCAGGAAGAGTGCTTGGTTGATTTCCCTTTGAGTTTCCCTTTGAGAGTTTCTGTTTGAGCTCTGATAGCAGGGCCTGATTCTCCTGGTTGAGAAGCTGTGCTTTCTTCCTTAGCCTCTCATTCTCCTTCATTATGTAACAATTTTGCAGATACAGCTTTGAGTTCAGCCTATCCATGATGACTATGAAAAACCTTTCCGACTTCCAGTTATGCCCCTGAAAATAAAAAAGACAAAACAGCATCAGAAACAGTTATTTTATTACCAAATAAATCATCATATAGCTACTTCAAAACATCTTAGGTCCTTCCAAAAACATTATATTTAGCATACATGATCTACATATAAATATCTAATAAAACGTACGCTACATACAAAAAGAAGGAATACTTTAAAATGATACCCAGAATATCTATGACAATACATGCATAAAGAAGAAAAACAAAATGGTGGATACTGATATCTACGTAGAAGTCAAATAAATTCGTATTATTATTTAAAGAAATTACACCTAAACTGCAGATACAAGAGGAAAGCACAGCCAGCCGAATTAGTTTAAAGGTCAAAAGCAACTTATAGATTATGCAACAAGTAATAATGTGCCTTCATGATTTCTCGCAACCTTGTCCTCTCCCTTGATAGAATACAATTATGATAGTTGATACTAGAAACTACTAACAAAGAAGAACAAGATAATTTAAAAACCAAGAACTATTTAATTCCTTTAGGACCACCCCAGCATTCAAATGCTGCAATGTTTGTATGTAAAAAAGATAAAAGAGAGGAGACAGAGTTGGAACAAGAGATGTCAACATCTGCACTCATTAAAAATTGGCCTCTTTACTTTGCCCATACCTGAAAGAAAAAGGATAAAAGTTCTGAAGACAATAAACTACAGATTGAAGACTGAACTTCTTTGAGTCATACATTTACCTATAAATATGTGCGTATGCTTGTATCCACATACCTAAAGAGATAAGGAACAATTCTAGCATTGTAACCTGATGTGCTAGGCGTGTATATTCGCACATATTATGTTAACATAAACCGAAAGTTGTGCAAGAGCCGAAAGAAGCAGGAAGAGAACAATCTGAACGATAGACAAAGACAAAAAGAAAAACAATTTATTAATAAACAAAGAAAAGAAATAGAAGTGTTGAAGAATCCGAGGAGAGAAACAATCAGCAACAACAGACATTCGTTCCTCAAAGTGAGGTGTGAACTAGACAAATGCAAACATATCCAAACTGTAGGCTTCTATTGCTGTCTTCACACAGGACAGGGCAATGCAAAAGGTGTGTATTGGAGAGAGAAAAAGACAATACATCTGAGAATCTAGGATTCTTTGTTACTCACAGAAAACAACCATTACCCACCATTGCAACTCCTTACAACACTCTACAACAATATTTACCCATGTATATATGTTTATTGCAAAGTCTACATTTGTTAGTGAAAACAAGGAGAACCTGAAGAAGATAACAAAACAGATGTGTGTGTGTGTGTGTGAGAGAGAGAGGGAGAGAGAGAGAGAGAGAGGTGGGGGCCTCACTCTCTTTATCTTTTCAAGAAAGATCACCTTTTCAAGGTGGTTGGTTAGGGAGCTTTGGCCGAGGAAGCTATCTATCTGGTTTCTAACAACTAGTTTGCAGTAGTGAAAAAAGAAACTCTCTGTAATGTGAGGGACAAAATGAACAAAGAGACGTGTAATATATAGAGCTAAAAGAGCAAGACTGTGAGAGATAAATAAAAGAAAGAAAGAAAGAAAGAAAGAAAGAGAAAGAGAGGCTTAAGAGTGTGAGGGGGGACATGCCTCTCTCCTCTGACACAACAATCATGCATGTGTAAGCATGGAAGGCGGCCGGTTAGAGGCGAGGATTTAATGTTATGGTTTTTGTATGATGATGGTGATGAAGGATATGGCGTCATGTGAATGATGATGGGTTGGTTTTTTTTTTAGTTTGATTTTTCTTCGTCTTGCAGTAATAAGGGCATTTTGGTCTAAAAAACTTACATTATGGATATTAGAGGGACAATTATGGTTTTTTCGGCTAGGGACTTCTAAAATGATGGAGAGCTAGGCCGTCCCCAAAGATTCGCAATGATGATTTGGATTGGTTCGAACCATCATCACCACCCCATACACCACACCCTCTTCTCTCCCTTACCTTCTTCGCCCACGGTCATCATCAATTCTCTTTTGTTTTACTTCTTCCCATTTTTACAATTTCTTTTTTTTTAAAAAAAAATATTTCTTCGTTATATTTTTCCTAATTAATTCCCAGTGTTTATTTCTCGGTTTGGCAACTGTCGGTAATCATCATTCTATAGCCGTATGCTTTCCATCTTGAAAAAATGGCGGTTTTGTATTACTGAGTTTTTGCATTTTTTTTTTTACCATTTCTTTGTTGCTCAATTGCTTCACTTTGTATATGTCACTGTTGTCAAACAATTATACCTATATAGCTGGTCACATCAGAATTAGGTCTATTCCTATCTTAGGGGTAAATTTTGAAAACTCATTTTTTTTCCCCCCCATTTTATTATCGATCTACCAAGTGCTTATGCATCGTGTGTTGTTTTTTGACTAGTTTATTATGTGGCAACATGAAATGACTGTAAAGTCCCCCTACAGCTTTGCACTGTAAGCACCATTGATGGTGTTTTGTTTTACGTTATTATAATCATAATGATCATGGGCAGTAGTAGTATCATAAGTTTCTTTTGAGCAAAATTTTTGCCATTTTTAGGGCGAGTGAGCTTGAAATAATAAAAGTGTAAGAAGGGGTTGTTCGGAGAGTTGGGCCACATTTTTCAACCACCCTTCCTCGTGGGTTATGAGTGCCGTAACGTGAAAAACATCATAGTTTGACAGGTTTTTCGGATGGGTCTATGGGCAAACTTGTCAATCCAGTCTTATTCCCCCCCCTCCCCTCGCGGACCTCGTTCATTTTGACTCTTCAATTTGGGCTTCTGCTTCCTTCATTCAATGTATTGTTATGGGTCTTCATTCCGTGGGCTACTTTCGATTGAAATTACCTTCTTAACCTTAACGGTTGATTTCTCTTTCCCTCACTTTTCAACTGCCTTTCTCTCCCTCTGCGCTTGAATTTGATGGTCAATTGTCAAAGAGGAAACTGAGAAAAATCAAAGTTTACTTGGCTTCGCGATGCGATGCGATGCATCCAATATATAATCCCAGTCCCTTTCTCTTTCCATTGTGTTTTTTTTTTTTTAATCGTTCTTTCTATTGTTATTATAACTGTCATCATTTCATTTCTCTGGCTAGTGTAACTTTTTGGGTCTCAATGAGGATGCTTAATTTAAATAATGCGAATACTAAAAGTTAGGAAAGATTTCGGGACACTTTGCCATGGCATAGTTAGTTTAGATTTAGCTCATCTCGTACATGCGACAAACACGAGAGATAGTGTTTTTTAATTTTCTCTTTTGCGAACATGCCGCGCAGGGAACATGAAGTATGGTTTGTCTGCATGCCATTGGTGCCTTCCTAAGTTTAATCTTATCCTATTATATTGAGAATAAATCCTTCTGAGTGGCTTGTGACATGAGATTTAAGGTTTTTTTTTTTTTTTTTAAATAATAATAATAATTATAATATGAAATTTAACTTTTTTATTATCATTTAACTGTTTAAGATTATTTTTAATTCTAAATTTTTTTTTTTTTTGCTATCACGATTTCTTTTTAGAAAAAAGAAAAATTATATTACTTTCGAGTAATACTTTCAATTATCATATATATTTTTAATTTTTTTAGTAAAATTTTAACAATAAATAAATTATTAAATTAAAATAAATTATCTAAATTTAATATTTATTACAATTTAGTTTCTTAATACTCTCTTCCTTACGATATGGGCCCTAACGTTATTAATTGATTTCAAAATATAGTTTTCTTTCATTCTTTAACTAAAAAAAAATAAAATAATTATATTATATTTGAATATCTTAAAAAATATTCAAAAAAACGATTTTAATTTATTAAATAAAATAATAATGATTTATTGTTGACTTAATTTTAATTTTATTTTATTAAGTTATTTAGTTAAAATTATTATTTAAATTATTTTTAAAATACGACTTATGTATTTTAGTTTTTTATTAAATAATAAAAAAATAAAATAAAATACGATTAAAGATTAAATTGTAATTAAAAAAATATTATGAATTAAATTACATTATTAAAAATTAATTTAATAATTTAATCATAAATTTATAGTTAAAAATTGTCATATTTATTTTTATGCGCGGATAATTTTTTTACCCCCAAAAATGATTACGTAAGCTACTGAGATAGCAGCTATTACCAAAGGAAAATTTACTGCACACGCAATTCATTCCTACTTCGTAAAACAATCTGTTCGATTTTTAAATTGCAGTTTATGCTAAATCTTTCCTTTCTCTCCTGCTTTAAATTATTTCTATTTACTCAGCTTGTATTTCCTCTGGATTAATGCAATCCATATGTATATGTATAAATTCTTTTATACCAATTCCTTATCATAGATTTACAGCCTTGCTCTGCATGCTTCTCCTAAATTTATATTCCAGTAGCCATCCCCTAAATTCCCATTTCAAAAGTCATCCGAGCATAGACGCGCACGAACAATGACAGATATGGTTTTTGTGTCTCCTAATGTGATTGCATATTTTTAAAGATCATTAATTTGGACAAATCCTCGGTCTCTTTTCAAATATTTTCGTTCCCACATGCGTAAAAGTACTCTGTTCATAAATTTCTTCATAAATTTTAATTTAACTTTTGTTCGGAGTAAGTTTAGATTCATAAAAAAAAAAAAAAAAAAAGAAGACTTAACTAGAAATCAATGTTCTAACACAGCATCTACTGCTCACAAATTTGTCTTTAATGCTCTTATCACAAATAGGTCCTAAAAAGTTTATTGCCCCAACATCTCCATAGGAACCATTATCTTTTTTTTCAAAACAAAAGGGAAGTTAAGTACTAATAGGGAGTCAACAAACCACCCATATAGGGACAAAAGAGGTTCTCTCTTGTCCCAAAGTTGAGAGAGGTTAATTGGCTGCCAAAGTGCATCTAGCTAGAGGAGTTATAACCCTGGTCTGAAGCGACCAATGATGGCAAGCCTTTAATAATAATGGTTATTTACTCGCTTGTAATCCTTTCAATTCAAACCCCTCTTAAATAATCTTATTGTGTTAGTTCATTTGCTAGAAAAATCTGCCTCTTATGTTAATATAAGGGAGGATGCTATTAGAATTATACACAATAGAACATAAGTTTTAAGTGTCCAAAAATTAACTTAAAAATAATTTTACTTTTAAAAATATGCTCTTGGCTTTGTCTTTACTATTGAATCATCCTGGTCTTTATTGAAAGATAGCAAAAAAAAAGGTAATGATTTAAGTAGGTTATGGGGAAGCTGTTTTTTCTTGATAAATATCTTTAGATAATGCTCAATAGAAATTTGTACGATTTTTGGGGGTTGAATTGTAATTACCTATAGAAGTATATTCAAACTTAAAATTTTACTTATTTTGTATAAATACCCGTTTAATGTTCTTTAATAAAATCATGCTCTTATTTTTTCCAAAACACTAGAATTTCAAGCTCTTTTTTTTCTTGTCTTCCCGAACTTTTTTCTCTTTGTTATACCATCAAAAATTTTTCAATTTCACTCACTATAATTTAAAAATGAGTGCAAATTATTTACAAATTTAACACATAATGTAAATTAATAATAATTGGCATTCGTAAGTACCTCACTTCAAATTATGATCATTATCTGTTTGACTATAAATACAATTATATATATATAGTCTGATTAAGTAATAAATTTTTATTTTACCTAAATTAAATAAGAAAATAAAAATTTATATATCACTCTTGAAACAGATAAATAAAATTATAAAAAATTTTGTTTTTGATTTATAAAACTTTAATTTTTATTTCTAATAGATACGTACAAATATAATATTTATTTATAAAATTTAGGTTTTCAACATTAATTAGTTGGTCAATTTGATTTTCAAATACATTTGTTTCTAAAAAGGTACTCACTAAATGAATTTTTTTTCTTCTTGTACTTAAATTCGACAGTAGTAATAAGACACACAACAATTTAAACATGGTAGCTTAAATTTACAAGCCCTTTAAATCGAACTAGGAATATCTTTTATTCAATTATTACCAACAAAATAAAAGTTAAAACTATAAATACCCTAATTTGACCCCGATTGGACAGCAGTGATGCTAGTAGACACGTGAAGGCTTGAAAATTTGGCTCTAGCCGAGAGTATCTTTATCATCATTGGTGAATGTGTGATTTAATTGGCGGGTATTATAGTTACATGACCCACATGCAAAAACAAGGTGTGAGTGAAATATTAACTTTTAACAAAAAAAAAAAAAAAAAAAGAAGATATGGTTAGTAGTGTTATTATTTTTTGTGGGTGTTAATTATTGAACTTTTTTACTGCCAAATGTTAAATTTTATCATCAATAAACTTAATTGAGATATTAGTAGTCTAATAAATCCTCTAATACCATCTCATTTTAAAAAGAATTTGAACCGTAGAAAAATTTCAATTACCAAACTTTAAAATCTGACATTTTATAGCAGTGGACTACGAATTGAGTGGTTAACCAAAAAAGTTCAGGCGTTTACGCTCTTTAACTAAAAGCTTGTTTAGTAGAACTTCTCTTATTCATCCAGACTGCTTTTTTGTTTTTTGTTTTTTGTTTTTGAGTTTTCTTTTAAGTTTCTACTTTGTGATGTCATGGTTAATAATGCCTCATAATACCAACCCCCTGCATGGTTAATGATGAGAAATTCACATTATTATGGTTTCTTTTAAGCAAGAGCTCATTGAACCCTGCACGTGAGCTCGGGGGGGGGGGGGGTTTTGATAATTGTATTATAGAAATTTATTCTAAGAGTGGTTTATCTCTCTGGGACCACTTTACTGTGGCTTTTTTAATACAAAGAACCCTCTTCTTCTTCTTCTTCTTCTTCTTCTTCTTCTTCTTTTTCTTCTTCTTCTTCACCACTTCAACTCATTCTGTTCACACATGTACCAAGTCAGGCTTCTTCCTTTTTGCCTTTTTCTTCCTCCTTTTTATGTTCTTTTTAACTCTACTTTGTTTTATTGATGTTATTATTATTCCTTTTATTCTTGTTATATAATCATTAAGAATTATTGGGTTTGGTTGCTTAAAGTTTTTTTCTTAATTTTCTTAGTGATATTTGAAACTTCAGTATATGGATAAATAAATTTCTCTATCATAAAAAAAAAAAACAAAAAAAAAAAAAACAGCTAAAAATTTTAAGTTTTTTTAGGTTCATATTTAAGTCATTATAAACAAATTAAAAATTAAATTTAACACAAGAGTACTGTAGGCTTGTATTTCATCCACATTTTAATCCGAACTGTGACTGAGGTTATGGGTTAGATTTAGATTTAGGTTTCAGGTAATAAATTTGGTCAATTTTTAAGACACATCTCTATCAATTATCTCATAATATTTTAATTAGGAGCACAAATTTCACTAACTGCGTTTCTAAATATATGAAGATAAATTCAAAGATAATTTTTTTTGTAATATCAATAATTTTTTAAACTTAAATTTTAGAAACGAAAATTAAATTGTTGATAATTAGTAATATACTGCTCAATTATAATTTGTGATTTATAATTTTAACAATAACATAAAAAATACAAATTCTCTGGAGCATGTGATACTTAAATCGCATATCATAATCATTAGTAAAAAAATAAAAGCTTTTTTTTATAAAGTCTCACTCATCCCCTGTACACAAATTGAGTTTCATTTTTTTTAAAATGAGTCGTTTGATTTGAAAAGTTAGTAAATCACAAGGAATTTCACTTTCACATTTTTATTATTTGTTTTAAATGGTTTTTTTTATATTATGTTTTAAATACTAGCAGCACTTTAGTCGGATTCAAATAATATATATTTATATATATAAACAATCAATTGCAACTTTTACCAAAATGTATTCCTACTTAAGATCATGCTCCCTTCTTGCCCATTTAGCAAAGACCAGGAAACTTCCAATAAATGGTGAAAACCATGATTTACACAGGCTTTAATTTGATTTTCAAATTCATTAATCATTCTCAAGTGCATAAATTAATTTTTAATGTGTCCAGCTTTTTATTTTTGTAAGTTTGTTTCCATATTTTTATTCAACATATTTGGGAGAACAATGGAAAAAAGTCTTGGCAGTAAATTGCCCCACTTTTCCAGTCCTTCTTACTGAATTTCTGCAACTAAGCCTGAACTGGCCTCCTCTGTGGTAGCAGTATTCATGGAGTTTAATCATTATGCACCCACCCTACCTCTCTATCTAATTAGACTCTTACGGATCCATCCTTCTCGTATATCTGATTTTTATCTTCTTCTTTAATTTTGCACAGATGACTTTTAACTGTTTTAAAAAGTGTATCTGGAACACAAGATACTTGGGCCTTCAAATTTTTGCACTAAAAGAAGATCCACCTTTTCATCTCCACATTCACAGGCAAGTGTTCACCGTCTATGATGCTGTTCGGTTGAGCGGGTCGAATTATGATGCCTTCTTTTAAGATGAAAGTATCAAATCTTCATGTTTATCTACCGTTGTTGGATGCACTCCTAATCAATCTTAACCGTCCGGTGAATTAAAGTATTATATTTTTTTTTGATAGATTTAAATACACAAGTATTAATATATAATTTTTAAAAAACTATTCTTATTTTAAATATAAAAATTAGAAAAGCATGATAAGAATTTCCATGTTTAAAGTTTGATAGTGATACAATAACTAGATTCGTGTAAGACATCCAACCACCTAAGCATATCATCATCACATTCATCATGTATATATATTATTTTATATGTACTGCTTTAGAGCTTTATAAAAAAAAAAAAATAAAGGGTATAAACGGAGGTGTGAGAGGTTAAAAACCTTATCCCTCCCAGGAAAATAAACTTCTTTATCCACACTAATCCATGTATGTAAGACCCACTGAGTCTTTTTACTACTTTATCTATAATCATACCCTAAAGAGGAATCTCAACTTATTACCAGTCAAGCAAAAATTCCAAAGTAGATATATCACAGCTGTAGTTGAAGAAAAAGAAAAGCATCAAACTTGACTTTAATGAAAAACATTGTCATTAATCCGAAAGATTGTGCTTGAATTTTAGGAGGCATAACAAGCATGTCTTCGATTAAAGACGGAAAAAATAATTACAAATTACAGATGGATACCACATTAATAGGCCAAAAACACATTTATAGAGAAAAAGGTGGAATAGGAGAAGTTCATCTTAGTGATTAGGGAATCTCATCTTGGTCGGTACTTGGTTGTGGGCCTGCCTCGCGATGCCTTGGATTGTAGTCGATGGCTGGAAATTTTACCTGGGCTTTGTTATCGGCCATGTCTAACTACAAAGTCTTCTTTAACAGCAACCACTGACCAAATCAGGCTGGGCTGAGATATCGTGTTGTTGAATTGGAGATGGAGATGTATTGAATAAGATGTGAAAAACTTATATAAATATAAATATTTATAAAACTTACCTTTTGTGCAAAATTTAAAAAAGTAGAAAATCTTATATAAATATTTATAAATTATAATTGTTAAACTTACTGATAATCTACACGATTCATTGAATTAATTTTATTAGATTCTAATGTTTATTTGGTCACATTTCATAATATTATTGTTTAAACTTTGCTCTGAAAATAATCAAAAGCTAAAAAATTTGACTTGCAATTTTTTAGAGCCAAGAAAAACAATAAAATTGTAAACATAGAGTTTTATGATTTTCATATTTTTTTATAATCCGATATTTATCACTTCATTATTTATCATTTTACATAGAATTTTTTGTCATTTTAAAATACTTACTATTCTAGCAAATTCAAGGACATTCAGATAAACTAAAAATGATCTTTTCCCCATTCCCGTGGACTAATATATAACATGTAATAGCTAGCACATAACTAGTAAAACGACGTAGCTTTTACACTTTACAAGCAGGATTAGACGCGAGGCTTCTCAGCCAGACGGAATCAGCCATAGCTGCCACATCATCATCGTTTCGGTGCCAAGACCAGAGCGCATGGGTTGCATTCACCACCTCAAACCGCCCATGCCCGAAGCTTGCCTCTCGGAACATTGATATTTCAGGCTTTGGCTCAATATACCTGGACCAAAATAATTTTATTTAATCAAATAAATTTTACAGAAAGTAAAATATAAAAAAAAGAAAGATCTGTACCGTTGAATTTTAAAAGCTTAGACTTACTTGCTAGCAAGTCCTTCCCGATTGCCCCCATCTCCAATAATGATATACACTGGAGCACAATCATCAGCTTTCCCTTGGTACACCCGAGTCTGATATTGAAATTAATCATCTCTTCATCACAAAACAAAATCATACGTATACACTTACATATATAGAAGGGAAGATTAATTAGCTTACAAATCGCTCGTACGCATGAACATGACCAGCAAAAACGACGTCCACTCGAGCCTTGTAGATAATTTCTTCCATGAATTTCTTCATATCCTCAGATTCAGACTCACCCTGATGCGCAGTATTTGAATTATACCAAGGGGCGTGAACAAGCACCACGACCCACGAAGTTTTCGACCTGTCGACCTTGGCGAGATCACCCTGAAGCCACTTATACTGATCCGATTCGGGATCAAAGTCTGTGTACGATCCCAAACAGATAACGTGGACGGCGCCACCGGCGACGTTAAAAGAATAGTAGAGATTGGAAGTGGAAGCACTGTCGACGTGATCAAACGGCATCCGCCACCTGGCGTTGTAGGCGGTGAAAGACTTGGAGTGGAAAACAGGAATTTTCTCGATCTCGTGGTTTCCTTGCGTGACCATCCATGGCCTTTGGCTGGCGAGTGGTTCCACAAGGCGGCCAAAGGAGTCCCAATATGGTTGGTAGAAATCTGCGTAGGACAAGTCTCCGGGGAGTAATAAAACGTCGTAGTTTGTGCTTCCTATGTGTTGTAGAGTTGACTTTGTCCATTCGGTTTGACCAAGATCACCTTAATTGACATTAACATCAAATACGGTTAATTTGATTAACCATTAATTAGCGAATACTTTATATTCATTCATGAAATCTGATATAATTAATATATTAGTGTTAAGTAAATTAAAAAAAAAACGTACACATGTACATAAATACATACCTATAACTACGAATTTAATAGGGAGACGAGGAGGAGGAGTCTTGAAAGTAAATTGAGCACTAGAATTTGAGCCCAAACGATAATAATAGACTGTGTCTGGATTTAATGGACCGATGACAACATCATGAATGTCGCCAGATTTATATAGAAGATAACGATAAGAAGATGTAGAACTAGTAGTCGAATACTCCAGATTCTCTGCAGATGTACCGTACTTAATCTCCATTGGTGTTGAACTATGAGTAATCCAGGATATTCTCATCTTGTCTTCTCCGACTAACGATATGTGTACCTTCAATAATTAGCAACTAATTAATATACATAATATCTTTAAGTTATTCTAATTCGAAAATATTTATCCATAATTTTATTAATTAATTAGTTAATTTCAAGTACTGTCAAAATAATTAGAAGAAAAAAGAACAAATTAAAACAAAACGACAAGAAACACACATGAAGGTTTATGTGATGACATGACACACGAGATTTTTGCATGTAGCGGAAAACGAAACATCCTTCCGTGATGACAAGTACCACTTCGTCATACGTAAACCTTTACTTTATATATAAAAATTAGTTATTACGTAAAACGACATCGTTTTATCCGTGTTCTCCTGCAAATTATATCCATCAGCAAAACTCAAGCTGATATTGTGAGGGGAAGGGGGATTGGGGAAACGACAACGCTTTAGATGAAAAAGAAAATGCAGTACCTGTTGAGGATAATTAGAATCAGAATCTGAGGGATGAGATACATCAGCATTTTTCCGAGCAGGAGGCCGTTCATAAGACCAGACGCCGCCGAACAAGAAACCACCTTGAACCACCGCCATTATCGTCACCATAAGCAATACGCTTTTATTCACAGCCATGATAATTCCCATGCGACGGTGACGATGACGATGACGACGATGAGTCATCAAAAGTATCAAAGAATTTCTGAAAGAAGAAACACAAGATGCTCTCTCTCTCTCTCTATATATATATATATCTGTCTATCACGTAGTAATTAACGGGATCTTCCTTCCTAGTATATCATACATCTAACTCTTTCTGTATACACGTATATATGCTGCGTATATACAGAATTGACGAACAGTTATATATGGTTTTAAATCTGCAAAATTTACTTGCAATACCGAGTATATATAGAAAGTGATCTCACTCTATGAAGAATATCAGCCAGAGGATGACGAGCCGGCCTTAATTAATCATCTGATTATCTGCCTAACTTATTAGGAGAAATTAATCTGGAGCTGATTAAGACAAATATCTGCTTAAAGTTTGTAAATGTTAGATTACAAATATATAGCTTGAACCTTTCTGTGTGTTTTTTTTTTTTTTTTTTTACCTTCTCTTTAGCGATTTAATTATTTTTATTACGTTAGATAAAATTATTAATTATTTAAATTATTATCTTCCTTTTTTAAAAATGAAATAGTATTATTGTCGTGTATTACTACAAAAATTATGAGTCGCACACAATATATTTGACTAAAAATTTAGAATAATTAATAATTTAAAAATTATATAAAAAGGGTTTTAAAAGTTTGTAAAACTGAGATTCTGGGTGTCATTAGGAGGAAGCAAGTAGTTTAGCTTTCAAGATCCGCGAACGCGTTTGTGAACTGCCTCAATCGGTGCACACATATGTTGTTTGCCATCGCAAGTCAACTGGACCCCACTCGTGACTTAACCGAAAGTACTTATTGAGTGTAGAACTCTGAGCCCTTGCTTTATTGTGTAGAAATTATAGTTTTGTTTTTTTATATTTAATTTCTTTAGTTATGGTTTTTCTTTTTCTATATACAAATTTTAGGCTGCTCTTATAATGTTTTTATTTTATAATTATAATTTCTTTAATATTATAATGTTTAGTACGTATTTTCTTGTATTAATAAATTTTCTCTTTTAAAAAAAGCATGCATAAAAAATATTCTTTAATAATTAATTAGTTTCGTATAAAATGGTGAATTCCAAAATTCAAAACACTTTATCATTTTTCATTGTTATTATTATTATTATTATTATTATTAAGGCTATCAATCGAATATGCCGTCTCCTCACACGAATATAATTATTCTCATTGAATATTCTAGATTCCTAATATTATTATGATTATTGTATAAGAACTAATTAAGGCAATATTTTTAATTGATTAATTAGTAAAACTTAATCATCGACAAATGCTTAAAAAATGTATATGTCTAACGTGTTCCAGTTTCCAAAACGCATCACCTAGAGAAAACATTTGAAAAATACTTAATTAGTTAATCAAGAAATTAATCTTGATTACATTATATATAATCATAAAATTCATGCCACCTATGCATGTACATTAATTTGTCTACGTTTTTTTCCAAATGTATATTATATATAGATTGAAGTAACAAGTGACTAGTTGAATAATTTATATGTATTCATTTAATTATTAATTAATGTAGATAATATTATATATAGTATATGTATAATTAATTTAATTGCTGTACAATTAGTACATTATTCTTTACTGTATTTAACAATTATTAGCATAAATTATTTTAATTTATCTCATATTTATATTCCAACGTATTGTTACTGAAATATGATATTGTTGTTTATTGTATATTGTAATTACTAGAATTTTAATTTTTGTTAAATGATATGAATTAATAGTAACAAAACAAATATATTTGTTATTATTTTTACATAAACTTTGTATATAATTATTTTAGATTAATATAATTACACCAATTATATATTTTTCTCACGTTTAGAAATTCTATCTAAAATGACAAAATTATATCCTCAACGAACATATGTACAGTCAAGAACTTTTAGCTCCTGTTATATATATACATATATATTTAAAAGGTTGGTTATAAGTTGAGTCTTATTTTACAATTATGTTATAAAGTTTTTAATAAAGTTTATATTAATCGTAAAAAGAAATTATATTCCTTAATATATATATATATATATATTAGTTGGCACTCCAAACATCTCCAAAGCGAACTCATTAATTGTTGTTACTTCGTTTCTGTGCTTTTTAATGGGGCGGCAAGACTTCCAATATCTTTATTTTTGGAAGAACAACACTTCAACATTATTCAAAACTTCCCTTGTTCCAAAAGGCTATTGATTATCTACTTAAATTTAACTATTAATCCGTTGGAGTTGAAATAATATATATATATATATATATATATATATATTGCTTATTATCAGCATCTTATCCTTATAGGTCTTATAATTTGATAAACTTAAAATGTTTCCTAAAATAATTATAGAACATATATTATATTGTACATAACATTTTTAAAATACGAAATTAGATTAATATTCAAACTTGAACTTTTGATTAGGTTAACTTAATTGAAATAATTAAAATATATTAAAATTTTAACTAATTTTTTTTCTCCAAAAAAAGCTTGAAATTTTCAATCTTAAACATTAGTATGTCATTAATATAAGCTATTTACACTTGATAATTACTTATATAAAGCTGTAACCATAAGCACTGTATATATTTTTAAAATTAATAATAAAATATAGAAAATCATCATAAAAATATGAAATGAATTGAAAATTATATTTTTATATTTCAACCCTTGTCATATATTTACTGTATTCTGTAAACATACTTTTAATTTTCAAAAACTACTTAAATAAATTTGAAAAACCAAAAGTCAAAAATAGATCTCTACTAAAAATTCAAACACATTCAAGTGACCACAAATACTTTTGACAATGCTAGCTAAATTTGGGAATCGAATTTAAGAGTATATTATGCAACATTGATATAATGTATTTATAATTTTAGTACTTGCATTTGGTTTAAACTGCAATACCCTTAATTAATTTTAATGTAATTAAAATTAATGTATAAATATAATTTTTTATTTTTTGAATTTTTATTTAATGTAAAAATAAATAAAAAAATAGGTGGATGATAAAATTGAAAATAATTTTGAGAAAAAAAGATAAAAATTTGAGTTCTATGAGTGTTTTGAAAGAAGAATAAAAAATTGGAGGTCCAAATGATATTTAAAAAAATTGTGTCATGTAGGACACCCAGTCAGCAGCCCTAACGAACCAGAGCGCGCTACGTGGCAAGACACGTTGATGCGATGTCACACGGGAGGCAACGCTAGCGATCCGTGAGCCCGCAATCGGATGATCTAGATCAATTTCTGTGCGCACGGACGGTCCGGATTCATTCTCCCTTTAAACGCAATTGGACGGCTTAGATCAAATCGCGATGAATGGTCCAGATCCACTTTCTATTTAAATGTGACCGGACGATCCAGATTTAAAGAAGACGGATATAAATACCCCTCTTCACACCAAACCCTAACCCTATCCGCCAAACCACCCCGTCCCCTCCCGCCGGAGAAGAAGAGCCAGTCGTCGGGAAAGTAGTCGACCGCTGCATGCCGTCGTGCTGGAGCCACTTCCGACCGCCAAAAGAGGGAAGTTTTTCTTCATTTGCTCAAAATTCAATTTTGAACTCCTCCATGGCCAAATCAGAGCAAAAATACCAACGGGCGAGCCGCAAATTACAGGCAAAGTTGGCAGTGCCGTCGCAAGAAGAAGTAAAAAATTGCCTCTAATGAGACCCTTCCCGATTTTTATTTCGTATAATTTTTCCACAATTGTAATCATCATTCCTTTCTCTACAAATTGACTGATGCAAAACACCCAACCGTGAAGGAGAGCTGCCAAAGCTGCCCCATCGGAAAGCCCTGCCGGTGGTAAGTTTTAATTTTTTAACTTTTTTCGGCCAACAGATGCCCCTTAAAGTATTTTCACGCAGGGGTGGGTACAAAATCAGTCGAAAACGGCCAACTTGAGGCAAACTACTGCCGCAGGCAATGGTGTTGTCATCGAAGCACAGCAAAGCCACCATACCAAAATTCTGGAATTGGCCAAAAAATGTTTCTAATACTGATGTTGTGTTTTTTGTTGTATTTCTAGGTACTTAAAGCGTGTTTTAATCCCCAAAGAAAAATTTAAGGAATCCGGAGACCACCAGTAGATGCAGCTGAAAGTTTAGTATTTTAGAAATCAATTTGAGTAAGAATCCCTCAACTAATTCCTTATTATGGAATTAAAGTTTAATTAATCATAATACGGTATTTTGTGTAATTTAAAAAATATTTATAATTAATTACAGGTGATTAATGGAGTCAGAACCGGTTATTTATTACTGTTTGCCATGTTTTATTGATTGATTGATTTTACTGTTTCGAATGCATGATAATACACTAGAATTGGTATGATAATTCGATTGTGCTTTCTTGATACATGTATTGCTTATTTTACATTATTTACAATTAATTGAGAAATTAGAAATTAAAGGTAAACGAAAAATTATTTAATTAAGTGAATGAATAAATTGTAGCCTTACTGGATATTCTAGGAAATGGTGGACGAATCAGGTACATAGAAAATCTTACCGTGAACGTTGTCTCATATCGGACGGGGTATCGAGGATTGGTAATTTGGCGATCATACCGAACGAGATATAGAAACAGCTCGTTTTACTCTCATGTCAGACAGGGCATTGAGGGTTGGTCTTTTGGCACTCATACCGGACGGGGTATGAGAACGACCCATTAATTGAAAATTTTAAAAAATGATTCATGCGTACTGGAGACATCCCTATGGACTACCATGGATACCAGTAAACTGATAAAAGAAAAAGTTGTTGCTGACTGGTTACATATGAAATTATGATATTGTTTATGTTATTGACTCTATAGATTGGTTTTAGAAATCTTGCTACGGTAAGTATGCGGTAAATTATTTTATTTATGAAAAACGAATTTACTTAAATTAAAAGCATCATTAGTTATTTTCATGATTTTTACCAACCTTTATTTCTGTGTCAGTGAGTAGTATTATATTTTTACTGGGATAGTGTAACTCTCTTTTTCATTAATCATTTCAGATTAAGATAACCAAAATTTAGAGCTCGATTCACAAGAGAGTTGCGAGTAGGACCCAGTTATTTTTTTTCTATGTATTTCTTTAATTTTTCGTTATTTCTTTTCAAATGGTTATTCTCGTAATTCTATTGAGTAATTTGAATTATTGTGTAAGAAATATAAACTCTAACTATTTATTTCGCTTCCGTATTCAATTTATAATTTATTTTCTTTCAAGTTCACAAGTCGTTTCATAAACATATTAATTTTACCCAATTTACACATCTTATATTCAATTTCGTAATTATAAATTTATGTTATTACATATATAATATTGTTTTTATTTTATATCTTGATGATAACTTTTGTGATACCCTATCAGATGATATGTTTAATTAATATAATTAGGAAAAATTAATTTGAAATTATGGAACGTGCATGGTGTTGCTTCTCAAAAAGCATATGCTAACGAATAATCATATTCTTACTCAGACCATCACATGATTTATTCATCTAATTTTTATAATAACGTGTTTAAGCGTGATTAGAGTAATTTAAAAATCTATTATTTTTTTCAATTTTTTATTAAAAAAATAAATCAATCACATACGAGTAGCTATCTATATAGTTCAAGGTTGATGATTCATGATCTATCCATAAGTCATTGCTGCAAGCTTGTCTAAAATTATAAATCAGTTTAAAGTTACTTGCCATTGTGTATATATATGTATATGTATATACCCTCATTGCCAAAATATATATCAGTTCATTATTTATGAAGCTCCAACAATTCAAGATGCAGAAATTATACCAACGAGCTTTCCCTCTCCTCATCATAACCATTTCTGCATTCCCTCTCATCCAATCTTCCCATGTCTATCCCGATTTTGTTCGTCAACCTCCTCGTAAGCTCGTCTTCACTCCGCATAATCGATCTGAATCCGACCCTCAACAGGTACTTTGTGTCTACCAACTTACCTGCTTATAATGTTAGTCGATCGATAATTACAAAATTGTTAGTTTATGTATATGACTAAATTATTTTATATAAATTTATATTTTTAAAAAATGTATTATAATTTAAGATGATAGAATAAAAGATTCAGTGTTCGTAATAACGATTATCATTTCATTAAGTATAAAAACATAATACTGTCCGTTGATTTTTTGAATAATTAGTTTTCTTTTTATGCTAAATTCACTAAGTTTAATTATTTGGTTTAATAATCTTAATTTCCATGACTATTCCCTCCAATATTTTTCTGGGTGTATTAGAATATATAGATTTATGGTGTGCGTATATGTATATATAGGTGCATATATCATTGGCAGGGAGAGATTACATGAGAATTTCTTGGATAACAGAAGATAGAGAGGTTTCATCAAGGGTAGAATATGGGAAAACAGCAGGAAAGTATACTGAAATGGCAACAGGAGACCACATGTCGTACCAATACTTCTTGTATAGGTCGGCTAAGATTCACCATGTCAGGATTGGACCTCTAGATCCAGCGACAGTATATTATTACAGGTGCGGTGGTCTTGGTCCTGAGTTTTCGTTTAAGACTCCTCCTCCAAGTTTTCCCATTGAATTTGTCATTATCGGTGAGTAGTCTATATTTACTATATACGTGTAAATATACATATATGTTTAAATTTACATATATGATTAGTATATATAAGAGTTTATAGTGAATGAGGGTTAATGAGATATAACAAAGTTACTTGTAAGTTTTGTATATGTATGTATATAGGTTGAGCATGGTGAGATTATAACCCTAACTCTTTTCTTCAACGTTTAGTTATTGTTGCTTTTAAGTCGGGATGTCTCTTTATTGCGTTACCCAACTTTTGGTGGCTTAATTTATGGATACGCAACACTTGCATACGTATATTTTCACCAATATTAACATTAATATTTTCTCAATTATTAAAAATATCTAGATTTATTTTTATAAAAAGTTAACAGATTAAATTTGAGTTATATTATTATATTAATTCTTTAAATTTTGATATTTAATATTTTTTGTTATTACTATTTTATTTTTGATATTTTCTGTTTATTTAAAATGCTCGATTTTTTCTCTTAATTAAAAATTAAAAGAATTTGGTGTTTTGGAAAATAATTTTTAAAAATAGTTTCGATTAATTAATAAATCAATACGATAAAGATATATGCTTAATATTATTATCAATTTATTAATATATTAGTTAAATTGTTTTTTTAAAATTATCTTCACCTAGTATAATTATTTTAGTATTTTTTAAAAAAAAATAAAAGATATTAGAAGATGAAATTATAATTAAAAAAATATTAGAAACTAAGATATACTAATTTAATAATTTACTGTTTTTTTTTTTATTAAGATAAAGTTGAGATTCAACTGGATTAAACTAAACCCGTTAATCATTTTTCTGAACCTGTATTAGACAGAACGACCATCTCAGCCATCTGATATCTCTTGTATAATCATCTTAAGTCATTTAATCCAGAAGTTGCCTTAGCGTATATCCAGAATTATGTATTTATCTTTTGCATCCTCCTCAACACTATAGCTATTCAATATATAATATAATATACATGTACATACATGCAGGTGACTTGGGCCAAACAGAATGGACCACATCAACCTTAACCCACGTAGCCAAAAAAGACTACGACGTCTTCCTCCTCCCCGGCGACCTCTCCTACGCCGACAGCCACCAGCCGCTCTGGGACACCTTCGGCCGACTAGTCGAGCCATACGCCAGCCAGCGCCCATGGATGGTCACCGAAGGCAACCACGAGATGGAGATTTTCCCCATCATCTACCCGCACGGCTTCAAAGCCTATAACTCCCGCTGGCTCATGCCGTACAAAGAGAGTGGTTCTCCCTCCAACTTGTACTACTCTTTCGAAGTCGCGGGAGCCCACATCGTAATGCTCGGCTCCTATACTGATTTCGGGTCCGGGTCGGAGCAGTACCGGTGGCTCGAGGCGGACCTGGCCATGGTTGATAGACAGAGAACGCCGTGGGTTTTGGTGCTGTTGCATGCGCCGTGGTATAACACTAATTTGGCTCACCAAGGGGAGGGGGAGAGCATGAGGGAAGCTATGGAGGAATTGCTTTACCGGGCTCGAGTCGACGTCGTTTTTGCTGGTCATGTTCATGCTTATGAACGTTTTGTAAGTCTTGTTTATTAACTTTTCTTTTCGTGCTTTTAAGATTTTTTTAAAAAATTTAAATTTAATATTTTTATGATAAAAGGAGAAAAAGAGGCTCAAGAATTAAATGGTAAAAATGTGTTAATATTATTTTATTTTCCAAAATTTGGTGACAGACAAGAATATACAACAAGAAGGCTGATCTATGCGGGCCGGTTTATATAACCGTCGGTGACGGAGGGAACCGTGAAGGACTTGCCCTAATGTAAGTCATTTTTTAAATTCTTAATTCTGATATTTTATTACACAAAAAAAATATATACATTTTTTCATTTAAAAAAAAAAAGAATTCGGGCTGGGTTTAGACTCCCCTCATAACTGAACTTGGCCCAGCCGGTAGTCCGGGCCTGTCAGCCCAAACCCGACCCGAGCCCATGACCATTTCTATTTGGATAAGTCACGATGACCTGTAATCAATAATTTAGGCAACATTTTTAAAATTTGACTTCTGATAATGTCAAAGTTCAATGCAAGGGAGGAAGAAGAGGTTGAGCTTTTCCAAATTCAATTTAGGGTGATTTTAACTATTATTTTCTATACCAGTTCTATAGATATTACTCGAAAATCTTAAGCACATATTATGCAAATTTGTCAATTTTTCTTACTATTTATTGGTTCGATCGTCAATTTTGATCTCTAACTTGCAGACCTTTTGTGATTGTATAATGGATCAAATATATATAATAAATAAAAACATTTTAAAAAATTACAATATTTTATGTTAAATTTTTACATGCTTTTTATTTAGTGAAATTGTAGGGATATAAGCTCTTCTCTTTTAAATAGCTCTTTTTTAAATTAGATATTTAATAGCAAACAAAGTATCTTAATGTAAGACAAAACTAGATAGGCATGCTTTTAACCACCCTCTATATACATACATACATATATATATATATATATATATCCAAGTTGAGTATATTATTGGACTATTTGCCAAGATGTTACTACCCCAATTCGGCCGACATCTAGAAAAAAACTATTATCCTTTTCACATTGTAACAAAAGCCTCATGGCCAAACCACAAGAAATAGAAAGGGAAAATAAAAAAAGCATCATCTTTCCAATAATTCCTTGTTGAATTATACTTTGTAGTTAGTGGGAGATGTTAAAAGAGTATATACTAAGCAACCTTGCTTGCTTTGATAATGTGAATGCAGGTTTCAGACACCTCCCTCTCCGCTCTCCTTATTCCGAGAGCCAAGTTTCGGCCACGGACGACTAAGAATCGTTGACGAAATGCGAGCATATTGGTCGTGGCATCGGAACGATGATTCTGACTCCATTGTTGCTGATGAGGTCTGGCTTCAGAGCCTAAGAAAATCCAAATCATGTTGGTGTAATGCAACAAACCCTGACCCATCATTATCACATTCTAAGGATGAACTCTGAGTTGTTTAGTGTTTAATATTTGGTTTGTGTTTGATTTAATTATTTTCTGATTACAAATTTGATAAAATTAATGTAAAAATTAAAAGAACTGATTAGAAACTGAATCAAAGTCTGATTTCAGATTTTAGTAAAGATTACAAAGCACTTGATATCGAGATGCCATTCAATTCTATTTTATGATCCTTCATGTCATCCTCAATGGATGATTAGAGATAGAGAATTCACAAAATTCACCTTATTTGAACAGGGTTGATTGAAGATCATCAATTCAACAATTCGGATCTTCTAACTGGGTTAGACTATGTTTGGATTGAATCAATTAATTTTGTTGAGTTTCACTTAAAATTTCATGCTTACTTCAAGTATAAGTCATGAAAAGAAGAATTCCAAACGAAGGCAATTTCATTTCATGCAATCCAAACATACCCTTAATTAAGTAATCTGCAAATCAAACGCAACATCGCATAAAAGGAAGAAAAAGATTCCTTTATGGCTATAGAATAATATAACAATAATGGGCATTAAACGACCTCGTTTTTGTTGATTGGCAGAAGCGCACACAGTAATAATTCAAACCTTCAATCGAAATAGGAAGAAGAAGAAGCAGAAGGAGAATGAGAAGAAGAATCTACAGGAAACCGGACTTGAAATTTTCCACCCCAGAGAAAAAGAAAGGAACCAGAGGAGTTTCATATTTTTTACAAGCAAAGCCACATGATAGAGTAGAACTTATTTTGAAAATAAAAATTAAACAAAAAATAAAAGAGGGAAGAGAAAAATATATTATCAAGCAAGCCCCATAGAGAACGAGCACGTAACGAAATTATAGCACCTTGAAGGACGATTTCTGATCAAATGGGAACGGAGATCATCAGCAATCTGGTAGGTCCCGTATCATCTTTCTGGATAATCCTTCTCTTCAAAAGGAAAGGTAAGGAAATTGACGGTAAAAGCCAATAGATCAACGGCTCCACTTCAAATCTTCTCAAGCTTCTCCGCTTTAACCAATGGATTCGCCTTCGCGATCTCCTCCCTCCCGAGCTTCTTGAAATCGAACGCGCAGCCGTGCTTTTCAGGGTACCTATGGACCCCGCAGAAAGTTATACCGCACCTGCACGCGAACCCGGTCAGCCCGACCCGTTTCCTGCAAACCAAGCACCGGTTTGGTTGCTGTTTTGTCGCCTCCTTTGGTTGCCGATCTTCCGCCACCACCTCCATCGCCGGGTTCGGAACATCTCCGCCGACGTCTGGAAGGACCGGGGCCGCCGGAGAGGAGACAGATCCGATCGCTGGAAATGAAAGGGGAGGAGATGATGCGGACGCGGCAAGAGAGGATTCGACGGTAGATTTGATGGAAGCTTGCTGCTGCTCCTTGAGACGGAAATCTCTGTAACACTTGGAGCAGAGATTCATGGTGGCTGGGCTGCCAAAGAAGCCGCAGTTGTTTGCGCAGAGACGGTGGCCCTCTGGTGCTCTGCATCTGTGCTCCTCCGCCATATCTGATTTATCTCTCAGATCTCTTAAGTTTTTAGTCGAAAAAGAAAATTCCGATTTTGGATATCAGATCTCGAAAATTTATCTCAAGATCTGCAAACGATAAGGTAACAAGAAAAGTAAGATAAAATTTTAGAATTATTACGATTATGCAAGTAACTAACCGCGTTTGGTTCTCGAGAAAAACTCATAGTTCATCACGGAAAATTTGACGAAACGCAAAGAAATAAGACCATCGATCAGATCCGGGCATGAAAACTGATTTAATTAAGGAACACAATAAATTAAATTTCCCTACGTTTTCTCGGCGACCAAAAATTTTAGAAAATAATTAAATAAATAAGAAAAAGAAAACTAAGATGAAAATAGACAAAGTAAAAGGAGAGAATTTGCACCTGGATTCAGGATTCAGAGAATTCTGAAACAGAGAAGGAGAGAAAGAATCTATAACCAAGAAGAATTATCAGAGAGACACAGAGAGAGAGAGGGAGATAAGGGAAGGGAATTAAAGAGAAAGAGATAAAGAGAGAGAAAGCAACGAAGAAACGGGACAAAAGTGATAAATAAAAAAATATTTTTTAAAAAAAATTAGGGAGAAATTAATTATTAATTAATAACAATAAGTTGATTAAAAGGTGGATTAGAGATTTTAATTAATTTTATTAAGGAATAAAAAAATATCTGGTGTACTGTGTACAGGCTGGAGCTGGGAGCCAAAATGGAAGTCCAGCCAGCCTTTCTAGCTAAGTATTATTATTTATCCACTTATTGACTCTTCCCTGAGCCGTTCAAACGAAACACGGCCACTGAAATTCATGCGTCGTTAGGAGAGCAAATCTGTTACGGTCACCCGGCTGTCATTTTTTCGTGATACGTGGCTTGTAATATGTGGTTTTTTTTCTGAGGGTGTGAAAATAAAATATTCAAGTGGGGTTCTGTTTGTATGGGGAAGTTGTTGGGTGTGAGTTAATGATGATCATGATTGATGATGGACCTTTCTCATTTTCTTTAAAATATTTGTACGTTTTTTTATTATTATTTATTAACCTTAAAAAATAATTAAATGATTGTAAATATTTGTATTCACGTAGATACTACTTTTTTATGTAACATTTATTTAGTACTGTAGTTATAGTCTATTCTTGATTTTTTTTTCCTATATCTATATATTGTTAAAGTTACGTTTATATATATATATATATATATTTATCGGTTAGCCTATGATAAGAATGACACACGTCAAATTATCTAAATTTTTAATATCTTATAAAGATATAGGGAAATACGTGACTTGATTAAAGGCCAAAGATATTTTAGATATATATTATTAAAATAGTTAAATTTGTTTATAAAATAATTAATCACTTTAATTTTATTTTTACAAAATAAATATTTAATACGTATAAATTGAATAATCTAAGAGGTATACTAATTAATTTGAAAATATATATTACGATTATGTGATTTTTTTTTATTTTTAATTTATTATAAATGAGATTAAATCTCAAATACTTGTGCATTAAAATTTATATGGTATTATAGCTTTAATATTAATTAATATTATCAAATGTAATGTAAAGAAATTAAGAATTTTACTACTTAAATTGAAATATCATAAATGATAATTTCTAAATAAGTAACTTTAAAACATAATTATTTTGTGAAAAGGGTAATAATAATAATAACAATACTGTTTTACTTAAATTCATTCAGTGAACCATTTTAAAGTTATCTGAATACGAGTTATTCAAAAATTAAAATAAATTTAATTTTGTTAAGTACTAAATAAAAGTAAAAAAAAAAACAACTATAATTTATTTTAAAATAGAAGAAATGAGCCCATATATAATAATAATTTACAAAGACTTTACTGTTTTAGAATTAATGAAAAAATAATATAAATAAAATATCATTCTATAAATACAATTTAATACTTGAAAGTGATTGATTTGATTCTAATACTTATTTTAGATAATTACATTGCAACATCCGGACCTGAAATTTGCTCTGAAATAAATTTATAAATATAAATAAATTATTAAATTTTTTATTATAGTTTATTTTTATTCAAATTATTGAGAAAAAATGAATTATAAACGAAATTGAAAATAATTTTGAACAAAATTGGAGAAATTGTGAATAAGATTAGTGTTTTTGAAAGAAAATTTGAAAACAGGGGGTGAAATCGCAAAAAGAAAAAATAGAGTCACGTGGGGCGGCCACGTCAGCAGCCACAACGAACTAGAAAATGCCGCGTGGCGGAGACACTGACGCGGGAGGCCATGCGGGCGATCTGCGTGCCTGAGTGATCCGACGGTCCAAATCGCATCCTGCGCGCATGGACAACTTAGATATGTTTTTCCTTCATGTGCGATTGAACAATCAGATTCAATCCGATCGTGCGGTTTAGATTCATTATCCGAGTAAGAGGGATCCAACGGACGGGAGAGGACCACGTGTCATCGCATGGACTGCCCAGATCAATACGGTGAAGGTATTTAAACATCGCGTTCCACAGAACCCTATCCCTAACCGCACCAGTCTTCATCGGAGAAGAAGAAGAAGGGCTGCCGAAAAAGAAATCGATTGTCGTTACCACCGCACCGGAGCTGCTGTTGATGCCAAAACAATAAATATTTCCTCCTCCCCATTCGAAATTCGATCCCAAGTCACCCTATGCCCAAATCAGAGCCAAATGATCGATTGGTGAGCCAAAAATCGCGAGTAAAGCTCGACCGAGCCGTCGCAGCCAAAACTCAAACCCTCTCCGATGATCCCTTTTCTGTTTTTCGTTTTGCATGATTTTTTTACCACAGTGTTCATCGTCTTTTTCTGGTGCAGCTTAGTTGAAAAGGGACCTCAGCCACAAAAGGAAGACCGGTGGAGCCACAGCACCCAGAGAACCCCCATCGGTAGATTTTGATTTTTTTGCATTTTTTTGCCAACTGAAGTCTCCTACTCATTTTTTTTACTGGTTTACGTATAAATC
>NW_019014687.1:265238-282324 GCF_000150535.2 Carica papaya
TTATTGCAGTGTGATCATATAATGCGAAGTTAAATATTTTTTAAAGTTGATTAAAATACTCGTGCTGATAGGATTCATTGACGTTCTTTCCTGATCTGGTTCAGGCTTCTGCTCTGACTTCGCCCATGTGCATGCTGCATTTGATGGCTTACTCTGAAGTTGATCAACATGTGAAGTAACATGCGACTGTTTGCTGTTAACATCACAAATAAATCTATTTTTAACATAATTTTTCTTCAAACCTGCTAAGTAGTTATCTTCGCTTGCGTCTTTAAAATATCATATTATAGACTGCGACAAGTTGTTGGATCACTTCTTTGTTGACAAATCAATAATGTAGGCTTATTATATATAGTCTTAATTCATACGTGGGAGTGGAATCTTTTTACGTGCTTTTTCCTTTAAAAAAATTATAATTATATTTATATATGTATATATATGTTGGTGTATCAAATGGGAAACTTGATAGAAACTTCAAATTTTTTAATTGCACGGTTTTGTCAACTCAAAAAATCAAATACTTTGCTTTTGTTTTTGAAATTTGCATGAAATTATCAAAATTTTTTAGACTAATAATTTTATAATTTGTCTAATTTAGACTTTCATATGTTCAATTTACAATTATATATTTTTTAAAACAATTTTGATTTTATGTGAAACGATACAAACATCATAATATCAAATAATATCAAGTTATCCATGCCCGCATGAATTGTGCCGCATGAGAAGAGTAGGTATTTACATTTAATTTAATGGAATTGATGTTTAAATTTAATTCTCTATGTGTTTTATTTATAATAAAGATTTATATAAAATTATAAAATATATAAAATGTGTTGAAAAATATTAAAAAAATAAAGGTTATAATTATGCATGACAATATATTATTTTTGGCTAGTTGCCGTGCATACATGACTTTGCTTTTAGATATGAGTCATATATTATATATATATATATATTTATTTATTAGTAAATGAGTCATGTTTTTTATATATGGTGAACCAAACTTGGACTTTTATCATTTATCGGTCACCATTGCCATTAATTACCATAAAAGATAACTATTGGGTTACTTGACTTTGAGATATTTGAATTAATTTATTATTTTAATATAACAATACATGTATGCATAGTTTTCAAATATTAAACTATATAATTGAAAATTTCTATATTCCTCCAAAAATTTAAGTATTTCCACAATAAGCAACAGGATATAAACACACACACACACACACACACACATATATATCCCATTTTAATTGCTCAGCACAAAAGAGTTTTTGGAATCATTTAAAGAGTGTACATAATTAATTAATTAATTTTATGCACTTACAATTATATTTTTATGATATTATATACAAAAATCAAAGTCGTTAAAATAAATAATTCATTTCGTTATTAAGTCAATATTTTATTTAATTTATCAGAAACATGATATATAATTTAAGGAGTAATATATCAAAAAATCATTATACTATTTATACAAATTTTAATAAATTATGTAGTTTTTTATTAATTATTTTAATAAAAAAAACTTAAATAACACATAATTTTTTTATTTAAATATATTAAATTAAATTTAATTACTATCGTAAAGAAACAAAAAGATTAGGATTAAGAGTATACGGTCAGATCATAACTAAACTTGTTACCACCTTCCATATTTCTCTATTCTTCAGTTGCCCGTCGTAATCAACAAAAGCTATTCTTTTGTTTATTATAAACTACTAATTAAATCTCCCGAAAGTACTCGTGAGAGGAAAAGTTGGCAAATTAAGGAAACTAAAACGTGAGTCATATTCCAATGAGCCGTCACCTTATTATTATTTTTTAAAAAAATAAAAAAGCTTCACACAAAAAAAAACAGTAGATTTTTAGTTACTTATTATTAGTTTATAAAATTAAAATAGATACCCACCTTTGCGATTTTATCACTATTCGTGTGACACGTGGAAATATTTGATTGGTCCAAATAAACCGGAGGTTTTAAATATTTTTTTTAAAAAAAGAGGATTTGCTCATATATTTGTTCGCATAGATAAGTCTTTGTTCGCAGGCGGGCAGCTCAGCTCTGAATCAGCGTCCCCCCATCCCTTCGCTCCCGACAAAAGTAAATCCTTGTTTGAAATGATTTAAGTGTTATATATGTAAATATGCGGGTATATGCGCACGCGTATATATCCATATATATCTGTGTATGTATAGTTGGATGCTATTGTGTGCAGTTCTTCTTCTGATTGTGCTTTCGCTGTCCTGAAATCTCTGGTAGGTAAGATGGAAAACTGTCACGGGGAGGTTGTGGATGGACACAACGGCGCGGTATTTGAGTCCTTGGCTAAGCGTGAGAAGCTCATTATCGATACTGATCCTGGGATCGGTGAGCAGTCTCCTCCTTTTCATTTATTTCTGTTTGGTTGTTAAGAAAATGAGGGAAAAAAACAAGGTGCGGAGACCGTTCCTGTGCGAGGTTTTTTTTTTTTTTTTCGTTACTTTATTGGCTTCAAAATGAAGCATTATGCTCTGTGTTTTTTGAGTTTTACATGCATGTTACTGCAGAAGTTTTTGAATCTTCGTAATGGAGTGTGATTTTTCGGTTCATTGATTTCTTTCATTCAGTTCAGAAATTTTGGGATTAAGGAAAAAAAAATTAGAATGAGGAACTCCCAAACAGGCTGAGGATAGAGGAGATTGATATATTTAACTTCGGTGGTGGATTCATGCTAATCTTGAATGGTTCCTTAAGGCTTAAGTTGTGAAAATGAAAACAGAGATGAGTAAAAGATCGTTACTGATGGCACCGTGGGAAACTCTGTCATTAGGTTAAGTGATCTAGGACAAATCATGTTCGTTTATCTACTTTGGAATTTGAGGATAACCTAAACTAGTTATCACATCTAAGATTTAATTACATCACATTACTCAGTATTGAGAAATTCTTAAAATATTTTATTAGATAATTGATCTTAAAGGAAATCACAAAGGTACTTATAGAATGCCAAGTAATTATTTCACGAGTAGAATTAGATTAAGAAATACTAATGCTAATAAAGGTACAAATATTACTGTTTATTATTATAGAAAACAAAACTTAAATAAACTGAAGAACATAAAAATAATTTATAATATAATTCTTAAGTATTAAATTATTACCATGTCTATGAGCCCATCAATTCTATTCGAGTTACGAAAGCTTGCTTCCCTTGAGTTGGTATAATAGGACATAGCGTGCATATGGTATCATGCCTCTCGAGGTCAGCTTCTATGATCTAAACATAATCAATTTGAGGAAAGTCTTTTCCCTTCACTAGAAACTTGTGATAAGCGACACTCATTGCAGTTAATACTTGGTAGTCACAATATCTTCTATCTTGTCCTTTAGTTTGTGGTGACTGGTAAGAAATAAGGAAAATCATCATGAGAAACAATAGTGTAAAATCCTTGATATAAAGTCAAATATCAGGATTAATTTTGCTGACAATCCTCTTCTTTTTTGTGAGCTGAATGACATTGCTTGATGAATGTATATTTCAAAAAAAATGCTTTGAGGAATGCGAGGTGTGTGTTGCTATGTTTTGAAGCTGTTTTGTGCCGTATGATTAATTTGGCAAAGTCTGAGCTAGTGATGGTTGGAGATGATTGGAGGGGCTTCCCAAATGGTAGATCTATTGGAGTGCAAGAAAGTCAACCTTTTTATGCTCTTGGGGGGAGGGGGGCAAATTTGAGGAGATAGCTACTCGGGATTCTTTAGTGGTTAGAATGAAGTGGAGATGATTGGGGGGAATGGGGCTTCTATTTAATGGGGGAGGGAGGTTGACTTTTATCAAAAGCACTTTAGCGAGTATTTCGGTCTATCTGATGTCCTTGAATATGATTCAATCCAAGGTGACTAACGAATTGGAGAGTATTCACTACAATCCTTTGAGGCGATATTGTTAGGAGAAAATATCATATGATGGTTTGGAAAATGGTAAACAACCAATAAAATGGAGTGGTCTAGGGTTGAGATCTTTAACGAGGTTTAATAGAGCTCTTCATAGTAGATATTCATGAGGGAGTAAGCAAGTCTCTAGAGAAGGGTCATTGAGTTGAGATATGGGATGGAAGACATGGGTTGATTTTCTTAATTCCTGAAGCATATTGGGTGGGATCATTGAAGAAAATGTGTTTGGCGAGAGGTGATTCTCAAGATTGTATAAAATGGAAGGTGGGGATGAGGGAGTGAGATTTTAGAAAGGTAAGTGGAATGGAGGAGGGCCTTAGCTTGACAGGATCCTAAGATTTTTGTTGTTGCTTGCATAAGGATGCTGCTGCTAAGTAGTCTTTGGTGGGCACTCGTGGTGTGTTGAGTTGACAAAAACTTGAACCAGTTGGAAATTTCAGAACATGTGAAGTTATTGGAGTCTATTTCATTGATCAAGGTGGATTTTCTGATAGGAGACACACCTATATGGAAGCTGAACTCCTTGGATATTTTCACAGTGAGATTATATTATGGGTATTTGAGCGACTGCGGATGCAAGAGGAAGGACTTTCTGACTAGTCTTATTTGGAGGGTTAAGGGCACTCTAGGGATAACTTTTTTCTCCTGGGGGGTTGCTTGAGAATGCATTCTAACCTTGATAAGTTGATTAGGAGGGGGAATATTCCTGTGAATAAGTGCTACTTGTGCAAGAGGGATGCAGAATAATATAGTCATATTCTTTTGTGGTACCCATTTTAATTTGGAGTTTGGGGTTTGGTGTATGGCTTGCTGGGCATGAATTGGGTTGTTGCTTGTTTGTTTAAGGAGGAGCTTCGGACTTGGAAGGGCATCCGCAGTGATAAAAGGCTGGGCTTATCCCTCTGGCTACTTTTGAGTCATTTGGAAGGAAAGGAATGGGGTTTTTGAGAGTATAGAATCTAATTTTGACATGGTTACAAGGTTTTTGATTGAGGGTCAACTTGCAACAATCTAGGGACCTGATAGGTATTTTGATAAATTTGTTAATAGTTTGTATATGAGTTGCATCTGCTTGGTGCTTGTGATATAATTTATATCTTATTTCAAAAACAAAGAAGATATAAAGTCAAATCTTCAACATTGAGGACCTTACTCGGTTGAGAACATAAGCATTTGAGCTGATCTTCTTGAGAATTTCGTAAGAATCGATGTTTTTGGAGTGAAGTTTCTTACGAACTCCCTTTAACCTTCCAGATTTGATGCATGCCATAACCATACCTCCCTTATTAAAATACTAACTGATTTAGGACAGACTATGGTTAATTTATCTATTTAGTAATTTGAGAAAAACTTAGATATCACATCTTGGGTTCTTAAATATTATACCTAAAATTTAATTGAATCACATAAACATATACTGGGAAGTGCTTAAAATATGTTATTGAATAATTAAGTGATGATCTTAAAGGAGATAAGAAGTTGTTTATAGAGTGCTAAATAATCCTTTTTTAAATATGATTAGACTAAGAAATACTATTTCTAATAATATTAGCAAAACTAGTACTGACAGAGCTAGGAAAATAAACTGGAAAATATCAAAATAACTTGAATAGTATAATTCTTAAATAGTAAATTACTACTATGCCTATGGATCATCACTAAGGTTACTCAGTTACATATCCTGTTATGAGAAACTGATTATCTAGATTCTTGAATAATATAATTCTGATTTTTTTTGCTTGGTTGGACTGAAATGATTTTTGAACTTGATAGTGTGGTTGCCAAGTCTGGACTGTAATTCTCTCTGTAAATAACAGATGATAGCATGGCAATCTTGATGGCATTTCAAACTCCCGAGTTGGAGGTCGTGGGCTTGACAACGATTTTTGGTAATGTTACTTCAGAGGACGCCACTCGCAATGCCTTGCTTTTGGTATGTAAGCATATTAGTTACTTCTATTTTGTTTGCATTCATATATCCTAGATTGGTTTGTGCTTTTATGTTTAAGGAGTACTTCTGTGATCAATTCACATTTTTGATGTGTAAAAGGATAGTGTGAGATAGCAGGGTGTCCAGGTATTCCTGTAGCAGAGGGAAGTCCCGAGCCTCTAAAGGTAACTGTTTACATATATTGCTGCTTCTTTTCCTTCATCGGTTCTTAAATATTTTCTCTACTAAAAGCATATTTTAGGCAAGACATGGATTTCCTTTTTCTGCTAGTTTGTTTTCAGCTCCTAAATTATTTACTTCAGGAATAAACACCCAATTTTCAATTTGCAATTTTTCCCAAATTTCTTTTATCATCTAGTCAGTTTAAATCATTTTTAGGACCTCCTTGCTCTTGTTTTCACCGATCAGAAAACCTCTTAGTAAACATGAAACCCAGTGAATGAAATAAGACCTGGTAATTTTAAGGATTGAATTTATTACCGTTCAGTACCTTACCTTTGCTTTCTTACCTAAGATTGATGTTTCTTCGAAAGGGAGGGAAGCCCCGAGTTGCAGACTTTGTTCATGGTTCTGATGGAATGGGAGAGATATTTCTCCCTCCTCCAAAATTAAGGAAATCAGAGAAGAGTGCATCTGAATTTTTAGTTGATATGGTCTCTGCTCATCCTGGTGAAATTTCCATTCTTGCACTTGGGCCACTAACAAACTTGGCACTGGTAAGCTTTATTATTCTTTCCGTGAATCAGGACTTACCTGGAGATTCATATTTAATATCTAATATGATGATGATAACAGGCAATAAAAAGGGATAGTTCCTTCGCAAGCAAGGTGAAGAAAATTGTTGTCCTAGGGGGTTCCTTCTTTGCATCTGGAAATGTAAATCCAGCTGCTGAGGCAAATGTATGTGGCTAGTTCTTTTTCTTATGATTATTTTGTTAATAGATACCTGTGGCCTGCATAGTTCTTTCTCTGTGTTGCAGGTTTTTGATGAGTGTAGGAAGTAAATAAAATTTTAGCTTCAGTTTCTATTATAATAAAAGCTTCCAAAAAAAAAAAGATTTCATGTCTTGATCTGCATCTTTGGAAAAAGAAATAATTGAACTATACTCAATCAGACCTAGTACATATAAGTTTCTCTGTAAAAAGTTCTCTCTCTGTTTTGATGGATTTTTCTGATTGATTGTTTTGCTATCTTGGCCAAGCTTCTACTTATGCACTTATCTTGCTACTGTTGTTTGTTAGAAAGTCCCTATTTTTCATTTGTTCTTATACAAAGCACAAGAATCACGTGTAGTCTCTGGAGGAGGTCTGTCATGGTATCATGTTCTTTTACATTTTTTATGTTGAAAAAGTTCTGTGAGTCCAAAAAAAAAACCTCAAATTCCTGACGTTTCTTGCAAAATGTGACAACCTGCACTCCAATGCTTTCAACTGACTTGCAGATTTATGGAGATCCAGAAGCTGCAGATATTGTGTTTACATCTGGGGCAAATATTGTTGTTGTTGGGATAAACATTACAACACAATGCATGCTAACAGGTGGAGCCCCATATTCTCGCTTGTCATCTTTTTGTTTTCCTTTTATTTTTTATATCAGGTTTCTCTAGTTTGTGTTAGATCTCTTCATAATAGTCACATCTTCTGTGCATCAGATGCTAACCTGCTCGAGTTGAAGCAATCCAAGGGGAAGTATGCTAAATTCATATGTGATATGACCAAATTCTACAGAGATTTTCATGTGAAGTCTGATGGCGTATATGGTATGCCATGATTTAGAAGTCTGATTGCCTTGAATATAGATTTTCTTATAAGTACTTCCATTGTCTTTCCTTCTCATGGATTTGTGTTGAGCGCGAATGTGTAAACTATGAGACGTTTGGTTTCAGGGATTTTCCTTCACGACCCTGTCAGTTTTGTGGCAGTAGCTCGGCCTGATCTCTTCACGTACAAAAATGGGGTTGTTAGAGTTGAGACACAGGGCATTTGCTTGGGGCATACCTTGATGGACCAAGGACTAAAGAAGTATGTCAACTGCAAATCCTAAATCTTCATCATTATGATTGGCATTCTTCGTCTTACTAATTATCGTACTGATTATTAATGCAGATGGAATGGAAGCAACCCTTGGACTGGCTATTCCCCTATTTCAGTTGCTTGGACTGTTGATGTTAATGGAGTCCTTGATTATATTAATAGTCTGCTGATGAAACCATGAAAGTTGTCGAATTTCCTATCTATCCGGAAACATATAAAAAGAAATGAAAGTGGAAAAGCTTAAAACTAACATTGAATTCATGATTGCTTTTTCCCGGAGGTGTCAAAGGCTTCTAGTTTCTCATGCATTGTCGCTAATAAATTTCTCACGATTGGTTTGTACATTTTTCAACTTTATATGTGGGATGGTAATGAGTTTCTCATGCACAATTGTGGCATCCTTTTATTTCATCTAAGCAAAAGACGTCGGTATGATTCTGCGTGTTTTCTGTAAACTAGACATTGTTGAAATATGTGAATTTCACCCAAAAAGAAAAGTGTTGCTTCTTGAAACAGTATTTTTCAATTACTATTTCTCGTCGAGAGCAAATTTTTTCAAACTGTTAACCTACTCTGTTGGCAAACAAAAGGGAATTTAGATAAAATTGAGAACAAGGCGGTTAAGGAGGTTCTCCCGTACACATTTTCGCCACCCATCTGGATATATAATGTGATACAATCTCAAGAAACTGGTAACCTGTTCTCCAGGTCAATATCTTGTGAACCCAACTCTTCAAATTTGACATGTCACCTACTACCGGATGGTACTGAATATCTGTCTTATTGTTGAAGTGTCATTGAGATCAACTCTTATCACTTTCAAATCAAATTACCGCCTTTCAGACTCAAAGCAAAAGTTCTTCTCTTCTTTCCAATTTAAAATGTTTCTGACCATTTCAATATCCACTAAAGAAAGGTCTCATGTCCTCTTCAAAATATTTTTCTTTAAGAGAAAATTGCTCCAAAGTCAAGTTTTATTTCCCACAAAGAATTGTTATACAGAGGGCATTACTGTCTTTGTATTTAAATTGTAAAGTAATTCACTAAAAATAGGCTAAGCACAGATAAGTATTTATTAAACAATTTCGTAATTACGTGAAAATTGATAAAAAAACGTAAAATGTGAAAAAAAAAAAAATTTACTACTAAAACAAGTACTTAAAGTTTAGTGTAATCGTATAAACTGCTTTTATCTTTTGTTTAAAAAATTAAATATTAAATTTATTTAGCAATTAACTTAAATTATATATCTATTATTATTCGACTTCTATCCGGCTTAATTTATTGGTAATAAAGTTTTGAACTTCATCATCTAAGGTTCATATAAGTTGAAATTTGAAGTACACTGAAAAAACAAGAACAAACCCTAGAGGCAAGTCAAACCCAAGACCAAACCCATTTAATGAAAGCAGTTAACCAACTTTCTTCTTCTTCCCTTATAGTATATACCTGTACATATATATATATATATATATACATACCAGGGTAATCTATATAGTGCTTGATTATTTTAATTTTCTTCTCTCACTCTCTGACAGATACCTACCACAATGAGAGAACAGTTTCAACTCCCGCCAAAAACTGCACCCACTCCAACAACCTTAAGGAAGAAATCTTCTTCTCTGACATCTAACTATGCATGTATATATATATATATAGCAAGTTAAGATATGACCTTTAAGGTGAGGCGTTATTAGAAGATTCTTAATTAGACAATGGCTTCTTCGACAACAATGGCAGAGACGATATCTTGGTACACTGCTTTGTTTATGGCAGCGATGCTGATTTTGAGCAGCTGCGAAGTGAGTGAAAGCGAGTCGGCGGAGGTTGACGACATTGTAGCCGGCGGCCGCCGCATGAATATGGCGGAGAGGCGGCCGTGTGATGAGATATACGAGGTACGAGAAGGAGAGACGTTGCAGAGTATCAGTGAAAAATGCGGAGACCCGTTTATTATCGAAGCGAACCCGCATATCCATGACCCGGATGATGTCTTCCCTGGACTCCTTATCAAGATCACCCCCTTCAATCCCCATTAAAACATATATATATATGTGTATATATATATATATATCCAAATTTCAGTACAATTTCGTTTTTGCTTTAATTTTTTTTGTGGGGTGATTTGAAGGGGAATGATTGTTCTCGTTATACTCGAGAAATGATTAATGAAGGTATATGTAAAGCTTTTACGAGTTTAATCTGGTGAAGGTTGATTCTTGTTTCCAATTACGCAGAGGTTCAATCAAATATCATTTCCGATATTTGGGTTAATTTGCTTTGGCCCCTTGAAAATTCATAGAAGTAATCAGAATCAGTTAACATATATACATACGTATATATATATATATATAAGATAGCGATAAGATTTCGATTCAGAATCAGTTATTATATATACATATATATTTCAGAATCATCAAACTCTAAACAAGTGTTATACCATCCAAGCAATATATTACTGAACCAAAGTAGATTTTGAAAAAAAAAAAAAATTATTTCCAAGTAAATGTTATATGCTAACATGTGTCTCCTTTTATTATTATTAGAACAAATTAAAATGACAAGTAAAATTTGTAAAATACTTATCCATAAATCTATATCAGTTATGTTAAAAGGTAATATCTATATACCTGCTGTACATACAATATTTCAAATTTAGGGCTGAGTCAGAGACCAAGTTGGTGTATATATGATTATTAACCCAAACAATATTTTACTGTGTTTAATCAAATTTGGATTTCAGCCCATTATTTTAACCTAAGTAAATGATTCTTTATGCAATTTTAATTAGGTGAATTTCCAAAATTTTAATTAAGTGCACAACTCTAATTAAACTAGGCCCGTATGAAAGACTATTTATTTGGAATTGGGCTCCTCCATCACAACCCCAATATTGAAAACACAGTATTTAATTGCTAAGTTTCTTTGTACATATGTATATATAGACAAAATTGAGAGTTATTAACTCATTCTACCTACCCAATTAAGTAACATTTTGTTATAGAATCTTCATGTGGCCCAATAAATATAATATGCTCGCTAAAATCTAACATTATTTTGTCAATACAATTCTATTAATACACCATAAATTAAGTTCTCGATCATACTGTTTAAATATTTTATGTCGGCCACACCAACTTATAATACACTCGTAAATTAATAATATGCTAACTAAAATACAGTCATATTTAGTCACTACATTTCTATTAGGACACAATAAATTAAATTATTAATTCTAATGAATTAAGTACTATAATATATTCGTAAAGTAATAAATTTTATATTATTAAATAAAACGTAAATATTTTAACAAGTAGAGCATCGTATTATTGATTTTAATTACCAAATTACAGTGCATTTAAACTTAGTCCATAAAAATCTAATATGAATTAATTAAGATTTCTTAAAGGGATTAATCTTGATTCTCTAATTAGTTGCTTATAAATATCAATACACATACGTAGTTTGATGTGTGTGTGTGTGTGTGTGTATATATATATATATAAGGTTGGTAAATATATACTCAAATTTGAATGTCACATGGAAGCCAAATGTAGAAAATAATAAATAAAGAGCGTATGTGAGTTGCTTTTGTACGATAGAGATTAGACTTCCATATTTTACATTTTTTTTTTAATTTCTTGTTCTTTGTGCCACTTCATACATTTCATTGCCAACCTAATTGAAGATGATTCCTTAAAACTTCAAATTTTCACATCACGAGTTTGTAGCGTGTCATGAAAGAAGTCTCATATTTTCTTTCTTATTATATATATATATATATAAATATTTAAGTTACTATAAATAACTTGGGTTTTTCTTAATATTTTAAGAATTAATAATTTTGAGTTAAAAACATATTAAATAAAAGATATATCTATATATATAAATTTTATTTGTAAAATTTTGTTTAATAACAATTTATAATTAAAATTATTTAAATTTTTTTATTAATGTTTATTCATTTTGAACTAACGTAACATTATATATAAATAACTAATATAAACTAAGTAATTATTATACACATTAACGATATTAAACTAAGCATTGATTTAGCATATGAAGTTTAAATTTATTTTTTATGAATAAAATTATAAATTTTTTATAATGAACCTTCTAATTTACGTCAATACCAACGATTAATTTTAAATTTATATTGTTTAATTTTTTTTTTTAAAAAAACAAAAAGTATAACTCACACTATATATTATTAATATAAATTAAAATAAATATTATTTGTCTAATAAATAAGTTATATATATAAATATAGGTGACATGTCTTGGTCAATAACTCAATTGATTAGCGTTATATTATGCTAAACCAAGTGGCGCCCACCACTGATGTCGGGTTGACCCGGATTCAATCCTCTGAAATAATCTAAATAAATAAGTTAATGATCTTTAATTTTTTATATTAAAATTAAATTTAAAATCTAAATTTTAAATATTAGATGCATTAAAAATTATTCATTATAATAATTAACGTTTCCTAACATGATAAATTAAAATAATTTTAATAATTTATTTCACTGATTTTATACATATTATAAGTAAATATTATTATCGTAACTAACATATGTTTCAAATTAATGTATATAAATTTAAAATAATTATTCTCTTGTAAATAAGTAAAAATATTAATTTTAATGTTCTTTTGTGGTTTAACGTATTAAGAAGGAATATTATATATATATATATATATATTATATAATGGAAGTTGATGGCCGTCTAAACTCCCATACACGTTCAAAAAATAAAACAAACGTTCTTCTCATGATAATAAAAATATTCCCCTTGCAGACATACTTTTTTTTTTCAGAAGTCATAGGATGACCGATCCAAAAGTGACCCGCGGGTGATCATATCAATACCTCCCCCTTCCCCACATGGCTCTCACTTTTTAAGCCAGTACTCGGGTATAGTGTACATATATATAATTACCACACATGCATAAATCTCCATTGCTATCTCCACTTTAATCTCTGCAAATTCCCCCACAAGAGCGCTAAGTAAGCTCTGAAATTTGCACATCATGGGCTCTCGGACACCATTATTCCTCCTCCTCGCCTTCTCTTTCTCTCTGCTTTCTCTTCTTTCAGGTACGCGACCGCCTTCGAGCTTCTAGTTTGCACAATCTATTTCCACATATTTATCATTATATGTTTAATTTATTTTTCTGGGTTTGTCATTGCAGGGTACCATGTGCATGGTTCCAGCCATCATCATCATCATCACCATCACCATCACCATCATCATCACCGGCATAGCCATCATGACCTTGGTCTCCGTCTATTTGGGTTCAAACCCCAAACACTGTTTGTGTTTGGAGACTCGTATGCTGATACGGGAAACAACAGAAAAGCAGTGGCTAGTTCATGGAAAGTTCCTTATGGAATCACCTTTCCCGGCAAGCCCGCCGGCCGTTTCTCCGACGGCCGTGTCTTCACTGATTTCTTCGGTCACTCTCTCTCTCTCTATATATATATATATATATACACACACATATTTAGCTTTTTTATTAGCTTTATCTTTCATCTTGGTATATAAAGCAAGGATGAGTTTGCTTTAGTTTAGAAATGATATAGAATTATTGGAATGGTGGGGTTCATCTTCTGTATACTGAATAGCCAGCTAGCTTCTTACTTTTTCTCGTATACGATAATCTTACGTAGTGGAGCTTCTGCTTTTCTTTCTTTTTTTTTTTTTTTTTTTTCTCTTCTCTGTTTCAACAAATTCCCTCATTAAAAAAAAAAAGCTTCTATATATTTTTCTTATCAACATTTCTTTCCTTTTTTTCTTTGATTCTTTTACTTTGCTTTTTATTATAAGTTTTGTCAGATCAGCATTCTCTTTCTTTTTCTTGCATTTCTTACTTTTCCCTCGTGATGTCAAACTTGGTACATTTTTGTTCTTTATCTCACCTTTGTGTCTATATATATATATATATATATATATATATATAGAATGTACCACAATACGGGTAGCCACATATAATCTTGCTCTAGCCTATCTTCATAATCTTTTCTCTTTGTTTAGTTCACTATACGTAAATTAATCGAAAAAAAGAAGCACATGTTATATAGTTTTTATCGTCTTATATAAAATAATTAATTTTTAAAAAAAATATTTTTATTTGTGTGTAAAAATAATATAATTAAATTACTAACGAGAATACGTAAAATTTTGATGGGTAACTAATAAAAATTAGGAAGGGTAGAAAATAACGCAACTTATTATTCATACAAAAGCTTTGGTTAATTAGTTGTTATGTTTAATTAATAATGGGATTAATGTTAATAATATCTAATTAACAAATGCAGCAAAATCTCTGGGGATAAAGTCGCCGATACCATTCAGACTGAGGAAGTACGTGCCAATGAAGAAGTGGGAGAGTGGGATGAACTTCGCGTTTGGGGGAACGGGGGTGTTTGACACGTTGGTGACGGACCCAAACATGACAGTACAGATTGATTTCCTTCAGAAACTCATCCAAGAAAAGGTCTACACTCTGCCTACTCTTCAACAGTCTGTTGCTCTCGTTAGTCTCGCCGGCAATGATTATGCCGCTTTTCTTTTCAGAAACGGCTCTTCTCAGGTAATATATATACATACATACATGTGTATATACATATTTCTCTCTATATATCTTTTTTTATTATAAAAAGACCCCTAAACTAAAGTCTGCATTTTTTAAAAAAAACTTAAAAAAGAGTGTGCATCCACATAGATCACGCCAATATCATTTACGCGTTGACTAAAAGTTGCCACTCCACTGATGCTGCAGATCGCAGTCTCCTCCGTTGATTGGACCGTCGAAAATTCGCCATTGTATACTTTGACCAAATTAATTCGGTGCATGCGATACCACTTTAACTTTTTGTTTTATTACGTGTGATCATCAGAGCATCTATCTGTCACATGTTCCAGGTCCCTGCCCTCTCGCATTTACCTCGCATCATCTAATAGGCACCGTTTACCTAATAGTTGTCCCACCTAGTGTGCACGTTAAAAACACGACTAACAATTTTCTAGAATGCGCCTAGTCTGCTTTTGTTTTGTAGTGTTTGAAAAGTTTGTGGATGTACAAACGGCACTAAACGACAGCGTTTAATTATTATAGCTTGCTTGAGCTGATGTGGGGTTGATAAAGGATCTCTCGTTTCCAATAGACAAAGAAACAAAATTGGCTATAATCATGACTCGATAATTATGTATATATAGACACACCGGCTGACTCCACTATTCCTGTTGTCTGTTCTGGGTATCAATTTTGATTAATCATCATTATATATAAAATTAAATAATAATAATGATTGAATTATGTTGCAGGCTTTACAAGGGTTTATTGTAGAAGTGGTGAAGCAACTAGCGGATAACTTGCAGAGAATTCGCCGGCTGGGGGTTCGGAAAGTGGTTGTGTCGGGGTTACAGCCGTTGGGTTGTTTGCCGCAGAGCACGGCGGCAACCGCCTTCAAACGATGCAACGGAACGGAAAATGCACTCGTCAGCTTCCACAACGCCTTGTTGCAGCAAGCCGTCACCACCTTCAACAACCAAACCAAAGACAATTCTTTCATCATCCTCGACCTTTTTAACTCTTTCATGACTGTCTTCAAAAACAAAGGAGAACACCCAGGTAAGGTTATCTTCTCTCCTACAAATATATATATATATATATATATATATATACATATGTGTGTGTGTGTTAAAGTTAATTAATGTTTAAGTACAATGTATGTAATTGAGCAGGGAGTTTAACGTTTGGGAATCCACTGAAGCCGTGTTGTATTGGAATAAGTAGAGGAGATTCATGCGGTTCAGTTGATCCCAGCAATGGAGGAAAAAGATATACGCTTTGCGACGATCCTGAGACTGCTTTCTTCTGGGATACTGCTCATCCAACTCAGCAGGGATGGCGAGCTGTTTACTCGGTCCTAAGAGCCAATCTTCTACGAAGCTAATTTTTCTTTTATAATAAGTTAAATAGTTTTTATCTCTATTCATTTCTTTGGCTTTGTTTCTTTTTTCTCTTAATTTGATTTTTGTTGTCTTAATAGTTAACATGTTGTAAATTAGATTAAGTTCAAATTTTAATTTTAATTTAGATTATTTGTGGAATAAAATGATAATTAATAAAGGGTTCAAATGGTCTTCAGGGTCAAGGGTTTATTCCTTACAATTGTTTGTGATAATATTAAGCTAATATTATACTTCAAATATTTATTATAACATATATTATAGTTTATCGGATCATTCTCCCCTTTTTGAGATCAAATAATGTGCATGCATTCTCTAAAAAATTCAAGTAAGAAGTATACACCAGAATGGAAAAGATACGAAATTCTGAATTAGGTTTTCAAAAGGTTTTTGTTTTATAGATTTTTCAGAAATGTAATAGAATGGTTAATGCATCTAAACATTTTTTAGAACAAAAACTTGGAAAGTGGAGAAGACATGTGAATTATTGTGTTGGGTTCGTTTAGCCGTGGTCTGGGCTTACTAACATTAGGTTATACGAATATTGGGCTCCAATAAATTAATTCAGACTTCATTTGTAATGGACTCGGTCCAACATTTAAAATAATACAAGAATTTTTGCATATATATATATATATGTGTGTGTGTGTCTATAATTTATTTAATGGTAATTGTTCTTGCACAATTATTTTTATAAAAAATAATCAAATATTACAAAACATTAATTTACATGATAATCAACGGTGTAGAATTTGGAGACATCCATAACAATTGTGAAAAACAAAAGTTTTGCATATTGCTTTTGTGCTGTTTTATTAATTATTTTTCCTTTAAAAAAAAAAAAACAAAGAAACAGAAAGAAACTTATATTCACTGATTAGAAAGGCACCATCTTCGTTGATTTGCAAGCGAGGCCTTGAGTTCTATTCCTAATTTAAAGCACCAAATATGGAAATTTTTAGTGCATAAATATAAATAATTTAATTACTAAAATTTACAATAAATTTTTAAAATTTATTTATTTATTTTATTAATTAAATTACGCATACACACTACTTATAATACAGTTTTCTAACTATAACATACACAAAGTTAAAATCTAATTAAAATTCATAATTTTTTTATAATTAAAAAAATACAAATTATCTAAGAAAAAAATTATTTTAGATAAACTTATACAGTAA
>NW_019014687.1:298380-309437 GCF_000150535.2 Carica papaya
CAAAAAAAAAAAAAAAAATTATTATCTAATGCGGAACGAGTAATAAAGTTAAACTTACATTATACACAGTAATTAAAATATCCAATAGGATTATGGAAATATCCTTTTTACATTAGTTTATAAAAAAAAATAAACGATAATTAAAAATAAATAAGTAGATATCGTACGAGTTAACCTCTATTAATACTTGAAGGGAGTTCGGGAGGTGAACTACTCACAACTCTTTTACTGATCAAGATCCGGATATTGATCTTTTTTATCTGAAATAGTTAATAAAAGGATGAGTTATACTAGTATAATAAGAATATCACGCTAATCACCGATATAGAAAACTGAAAGTTGGTAAAAATCACAAAACAACTAATAGAATTCTTGATTTAAGTAAATACATTTAACTCTAAAACGTTTTATTCCATATTTACCATTACGAATTTTTTCGAAAACAACTTATAAAGACAAATCACGAAGTGACATTTTAATTTCGTGCATAAGATTAATAATTTTTCTTTTTAACCTACTTACTAGAACCCCTAGGGATCCATAAGGATATTCCTCTAACTCTTGAACCCAGTATTTAGATTTGACAGTTGACTCAGTCGTCCTCATACTTTGTTCGGTAATGGACGCCAAAAATATCATCGCCTCGATACCCCGTCCGACATGAAGATAAACTATATCTCCCAAAACCTTTCTAGTATAGGAGTTCTCAGTAACTCCATAGTAGGGTGCCCTATGTACTGGGTTCATCCATCCTTTCCTAGGATACCTAGTAAGCTTTTATTTATATAGATCTTCATCATCTAAACAACCATCAAATGCATACCAACATTTCATTATATATTCACATATTAATTTAAACGGCATATAAGCAAACGATATAGTTTAACATAACTGCATAATCAAGTAACTAGATAACTAAATAAACAATGCAGAAGGAATCAAATAAAATAAATAATCGAGAAAATCATAAAATTATTAATTTAATACGTATAATATAATAGTAAGTAAATTGAACAGTGCAAGAAAATAAACAAGGAATCAAAACAAATATGAACTAACTGGTTCTGCCTCTAGTAGTGACATGTAATTATTTTTATGATTTTTTAAATTTTTACAAAATATAAAATTATTGATTATTAATCCTCAATGTACCGTACCAGAGAATAGGATGAGTGATCCTTACCCGGATTGGTGTTTAGAAATGACGTACTACTTAGTGTGTTTCCTAACATGGCCCGGGTTTCCTGTATTTTCCCTACGAAAATAAAAAAAACTTATCATGTACCCAAAAATACTCTAAAAACTCAAAATCGATGTCGAAAACCCTATCTGGCCAATTTTAGGGTTCCAGCATAGCGGCGCCGCCGTGCTCTAGCGTCAGCTCTGTCGCCCATGGTGGTGGTTTACCTCAGTCTAGCCGATTTTGGCAAGTTTTACACATATCCCTGTAAAGAAACACATTAGGAACCCTCGGTTGGCCAGAAAGACCAAAAACCCAACCTACTAGCTGGGGGGAGTCTCCAGGTGCGATGGTTCCACCAGTTCTCATTCACGGCTAACCTGCATAGAAAGGGATGATGAACACAATGATTAAAGAATCGTGTGAAATAGAAAATGGGAAGGGGTCCATCAGAGGATTTTTTAGGGTTTTGATTGCGGCGGCTCCGCTAGACTTTGCCCACAGTTTTCGGCTCACTCATCGTCCCTTTTGCTCCAATATGGCCATAGGAAGACTCAGAATCAAATTCTAAACGAGAAGGACAAAATTTTACCTTTTTTGGCGATCAGTGGTGTTTTAGTGCGACGGCGACCGAGGGTCGACCTCCTTCTCTAGCCTCTGGTTCTTCTTCTCTGACGAGGGTAGGGCAATTAAGATTAGGGTTCCTTAGAATGCGATGCTTAAATACTCATCTCGTGTCGATCTGGGCCATTCATTTAGGGAGATGTGACACATTCTCATACGTTGGATATATCCTATTCAGAGAATGAATCTAGTCTGTACGATTAGATTAAATCTGACCATTCGATCATGCCTAAAGAGGAAACCCATCTGGGTTGTTCACGCGCGCGGGATGAGATCTAGGCTATCCGATAACTGGGTGCGCAGATTACTTGTGTGGTGCCAATGTCAGCAGGGTTGCCACGCGACGTGTTCTGGTTCGTCAGGGCTGCTGACTGGTTATCCTACGTGGCTGAATTTTTGTTATATTTTAACCCCCTATTTCTAATTTTTCTTTCAAAAATACTCTTAAATTCAAATTTTCACCACTTTTTCCTAAAATTACTTTCAATTTCGTCCATAATTTATTTTTATCAAAAAATTTAGTAAAATTAAATTAAAATTAATAAAATTACTTATTAATATATTTTTTTAAAAAAATCATCCTATGCCGATTTTCGAGTTCGAGTATTACAACTCTTCTCCCCTTAAGAAAATTTGATCCCTCAAATTTGTTACTCTCTCTCTTAGTTAAACAATTGGGGGTATCATGCTTTGAAGTCAGATTTTAGCTCCTAAGTGGCCTCTTCTTGTGTGTGATTATGTCATGGCACTTTGAGGAAAGGAATCTCTCGATTGCGAAGTACTTTGCTCTTTCGATCCATAATGCCTATTGGTACCTCCTTATAGGATAGATGCTCCTGGAGTGAGAGGGGCTCTTGGGATAAGATGTGTGAGAATTTCGATTTGTACTTGCGTAGCATGGACACATGAAACACATTATAGACTTTAGATAGCTCTGGAGGTAGTCCTAGTATGTAGACAGACGTACCAATTCTTTCTGATATTTCAAACGGCCCAATGAACTAAAGAGTACAAAATCAGTTATCTCTATTTTTATCCCACTACAGCAAAATCGGAGTCACATACTTTGATACATCTTAATACTTTCGGGATGTAAGACGAACTTTGAATTATGAGTCTTAGTCATGATGTCTCTTTTTAATTCACTGTCATCTGGAATACACACTCTGTCTTAAAATCTGAGCAACCAATCTGCAGAAACTCAAAATTCTGAATTTACTCCATGTTCTGCATCCTTCCTGAGAGCTGCGAATGTGGAATCGGTTAATTGGGTTTTCTTTATTTTCTGGATCAATTCGGGTTGGATAGTTAGGTGGGCAAAGCATGTACCTCTTTTCAAGTCCTAAAGTCGTATCTGTTGTGCAGCCTCTATTATTCTGTATTCAAAAACGATTAAGTGAGTCAATATACCTGTACTTTTTCTGCTAAGTGTGTCAACTACCATATTGCTCTTGCCCGGGTGATACAAAATCTTACAATCGTAATCTTTGAGGAGCTCTATCCAACGTCTCTTATCTATATTGAGATCCTTCTGAGTAAATATATACTTCAAGTTCTTATGGTCTGTATAAATCTCAAAAGTCTTCCTATATAAGTGGTGGCGCTAAGTCTTCAAGGTGTAGATAATGGCAGTAAGTTCTAAATCGTAGGTGGGGTAATTCTTCTCATGACTCTTCAACTGCCTACACCCATAGGCTATGACATTCTCATGCTGCATCAAAATACAACATAATTCCTAGTATGAAGCATCACTATTCACTGTGTATCTACCTATCCTACTCGGTAGAGCCAACATGGGTACAATAGTCAATCGTTTTTTGAGTTCTGTAAAGTTTCTTTCGTAATCAAACTTAATGTTCTTCTTTATGCTAGAAAATTCTTCTATAAACCTGTAGTAATAATCTGTCATTCTCAAAAAGTTACGAATCTCCTTAACTGATGTCAATTTCTTATAATCATGTACTGCCTCAACTATTTCGGAGTTCACTGATATTCAATCCCTTGATATAATAGGCCCTAGTAAGGTAGTCTACTTGAGACAAAACCCACACTTACTCAATTTTGTATATAATTTCTTTTCCTTGAGAACTTGTAAAACTTGAGTTATGTGGTGAGTGTGTTCCTCTCTGCTCTTTAAATAGACCAGAATATCATTGATAAATATAATAACAAACTGATCTAGGATTTGTCTGAAAATCTTGTTCATTAAGTCCATAAAAATTGTTGTTGCATTGGTTAGCTCAAATTGCATGACTAAGAACTCATAGTATTCGTACTTGATTCTGAAGGCTATCTTAGGAATGTCCTCTGCCCTGATCTTTACCTGATAGTAACCCAAACACAAGTCTATTTTGGAGAAAATCTGGGCACCCTGGATACTTGTTTTTGATCGTGACTCTGTTCAATCTCTTGTAGTCATACATAATTTCACATTTCATCCTATTTCCTTACAAATATAACTCCATACCCCAATGAGATACACTATGTCGGATGAACCCACTATCCTATAATTTATTGATTTGTTTCCTCAACTCTTCTATCTCAACACAAATCATGCAGTAATGGGCAATCGAGATAGGTTGGGTGTCAGACTGAATATCTATGTTGAACTCAACTTCTCTGTTCACTGGCAATTTGGGTTGTTCATCAGAAAATACATCCAAGAAGTCTCGAACTACCGGGATCTCTTAATGCAAACTTCCTTTTTAAATTTGCTAATGTATAGAAGACAACCGAGTTAATGTGGTATGTAATAAGGAAATTTCCATGAGGGAATAATATTTAAAATTCTTATTAACTTGTAAATTAATCTTCGCTAGGAGGGTTAAATACAAGTTTCTTGTGAAAATAATATATGGTGGCGTGATACGTCACTAACCAGTTCATTCTCAGAATTACATCAAATTCTCCCATGTCGATCTCTATCAGGTCCATTCTCAGTTTTCTATCTATTATGTCTATGATACAAGCTTTATATATAACCTTCCATAGTAGTGTCCTACTTCTTGGAGTAGACACAAATAACACATAATCAAGTTTTTCAGGTAGTACATTCAAGTTTTTTTGTAAAAACGTGTGATACAAATGAATGTGAAGCACCAATATCAATCAAAACATGTGTAAGGTGATTAAAAATAGTGTATGTATCCTATATCACGTCTGGGTTGGCTTCAGCATCCTGCTGGATGAGGTTGTAAGCTCTGTCATTGATAAGAGGTCTGACTTGATTCTAATTTCGTAGGCACTCTCTCATATAGTGTTGGACACTCCCACATATGCGGTAGTTATTGTTGAGATGATAGTAGGGTCTATCCCCATGATCTTTAGCACAGTACTAGTAAATCCTACCGCGTTCTGATGCCGAAGCTTGAGGAGAAGCCTGAGTCACTAGCCTATGCATCTTATTCTGTTGAACCGGTACAGTGGGTGCTGGTCTGCAGTGTAAAACCAGGGATCTGGGATTCCCCACTGCTTGAGGGAAGATACGAAAGTTCATCTCCACTAACTGTGTATTGGCCAGAACGGCTGAGTAGGTGTTGAGCTTAAATACGTACAGTTACTGTTTAATCTCAAGACGGAGGCCCCACTCGAACTTCTTTACTTTTTTGCTTTCATCCACTTTACTCTCGCGAGAATAGCGGCTCAACTCTAAGAACTTTCAAGTATACTCCGACACAATCATATCACCCTAGACTAGGTGTGCAAATTTTATTTCCTTCAAATACCAAAAGTGCTCTGGGAGGTACTCTGCATTGAAGGCCATCAGGAACTCTTCCCAAGTGACTAGAACGGGTAGGGTGGCATGCTTGAGCTGCCACCAATGACCTGCTTCTCCCACGAGCATGTAGGTGGCAAGTACAACTTTCTGTTTAGGAACCATCCCAAGAGTTGCGAATGTCTTCTTTGTCTCAGCTAACCAATACTCAGCCTCTTCGAAAGAAGATGCCCCTACAAAAATAAATGGGTTTAATTTTTTATACCTTTCAATGTAGACTAGATCAATCAATGATGAAATTGGGTCTCATGGAAGAAGGACTAGATTATGCTGGGGAGGGACCAGATGGTCCTATGGTGGTACCAAATGATACGGTGGAGGCACCAAATTGTACTGTGGTGGTGCCAGATGATATGGTGGAGGAGCAAGGTTATACCGGGGTAGCTCCGGATCTTTCTGCTGCAAGGGTGGTTTAAACTGTGGCAGCGGGGGAGGGTCAGACAACTCTTTCTTTTTCTCCCAGGCCTGTTGGGTGGATATAAGTCTCTCCAACATCTCAAAGAGTCAATCAACATCCTCCCAAAGTGAACCATCTCAGGCTGCTCGGTTTAATGGGGGTCTTCCTCTCCTCATATCCTTGTACCTGTATTTTATAAGGAAGGGTTCAGTGATAATTTGTATTTGGTATTTTTAAGTCTTTGTGTAAGAAACAGTTCCGATGAACTCTGATACCAATTGTAAAAACCCAAATCTAAAAGAAAATTATTTATTATCTAAATGCAGAAGCGAATAATAAAGTTAGGGTTTACATTCTTTACACAGTAAGTTGGAATGCTCAATAGGGCTACAAGAGTGTCCCTTCTTCATTAGTTCATAAAAAAGACAAACGATTATTAGAAATAAATAAATAAATATCTTAGGAGTTAACCACCACTAGCACTTGAAAGGAATTCGAGATGTGAACTACTCATAACCCTCTTATTGATCGAGATATGGATCTTAGTATTTTTAATCTGAAATTATTAATAAAAGAGTGAGCTATATTAATCCAGTAAGAATATCATACTAATCACTTATATAAAAAATTAAAAATTGGTAAAAATCACAAAACAACTAATGGAGTCCTTTATTTAAGTAAATATATTTAACTCTAAAACATTTTATTCTGTACTTATTATTATGGAGTTTCCCGAAAATAACCTATGAAGATAAAAAACCAAGTGACATTTTAATTTCGTACATAAGATCAATAATTTTTTCTTTTAACCTACTTACTGGGATTCCTAGGGGTCCATAGGAATATCTCTCTAACTCATGAACTTAGTATTTAGATTTGACAATTGACCCGACCGTCTCTATACCTTATCTGGTAATGGGTGCCAAAAATACCATCGCCTCGATACCCTGTCCGGTATGATGGTGAACTATATCTCCTAAACCCTTTATGGTATGGGAGTTTTCAATTCCGTCTACCTGAGGTAATGTCTACGGTAGGATTTTATGTACTGGGTCCGTCCACCTTTTCTAGGGTACCCAATAAGCTTTCATTTATATAGATCCTTATCGTCCAAATAACTACTAAACGCATACCAACATCTCATTATATATTCACATATTAATTTAAATGATATCTAAACGGGCAATATAATTTAACATAACTGAATAACCAAGTAACCAAATAACCAAATAAAAAATGTAGGAGGAACCAAATAATTGAGAAAACCATCAAAACTATCAATTTAATACGCACAATATAATAGTAAGTAATTTAAGTAGTGCAGGAAAATAAACAGGGAATCATGTAAAAGTCTAAAACCTTAAAGGGAAAAGATTTCATAAAATTAAATGCGGAAGCGATTAATAGAGTTAAAGTTTATATTCCTTACACAATAATTTAGAATGTCCAATAGGGCTACGAGAATATCTCTTCTAAAAGTCAAACGATAATTAAAGAAATAAAAAAAAAAAAGCGAATACAAAAGTGCCTTAGGACAACCTTCACTAGTACTTGAAGGGAGTCCGAGTGGTAGACAACTCACAACCCTTTTGCTTATTGCGATTTGGATCCTGGTTCTATTGATTTAAAATGGTTAATGAAATGGTAAGCTATACTACTTCAGTAAAAATATCACATTAATTACAAATGCAAAAAACTGAATATTAGTAAAAATTAAAAAAATAACTAATTGAACCCTTACTTTATTTAAATATTTTTAAACTTGAAGACGTTTATTTTATACTTATCATAACAAGTTTTCTAAAAATAATTTATGAAGTCTCATATTCATACCACTTTTTATTTTCATGCATAAGAGAATAAGAGACAATAACTTTTCTTTCTTATCTGCTTACTGGTACCCCTGGGGTCCATAGGGATGTCTCCCCTACTCATGAACCCAATATCTAATTTTACAATTAATCAGTCGTCCCATATCCCGTCTGGTAATGAGCGTCAAATATTCCATCGCCTCGATACTCCATCATGTATGAGGGTGAACCATATCTCTCAAACATTTCCAGTAAGGGACTTCTCAGTCCCGTCCGACTAAGTTAACGTTCACGGTAGGATTCCTTATGTACCGGGTCCGTCCACCATTTCCCTAGGTAACCACAAGTCTTTCACAAACAGATTTTTATAAACAAATAACCAATAAACACAAACCAATATCTTATATCACATTCACATATCAATTAAACTATATTCATACTGATGGTATATAATCAAAATAACAGATAATTGATAAGATCATTGAACTATAAATTAAGAACATGTACAATACGAAAATCAAACAAGTATGACATTACAAGAAAATGAACAGGAAATTAAAACAATTGTAAACTAACCAATTCCATCTCCACTAGTGACCTGTAATTATTTTTAAGATTTTCTAAATTTTCACAAAAACACAAAATTTTAAATCGTTAAGCCCCAATTTACAGTAACAAAGAATAGAGTGAGGGATCTTTACCCGGATCGGTATTTCGAGACATTGCGTTGTCTACCACGCATTCTAACGGGTACCGAGTTCCCTAAATTTTTCCTACGAAATTCAAAACACTCATCACGTACCTAAAAATACCCCAAAAATCTAAAATCGGTGTCTAAAACTCTTTCTGACCAATTCTAAGGTTCCGGCATGGCGACTGCGCCATGCTCCGGCACTGGCTCCACCATTCACCAAAAACACCAAACCTACCAGCCAGGGATCAGTGAGTGTGGCGACTTCGCCGATTCTCCTTCGTAGATAGGGTTCCTTCTTCGACTAATCTACACATAAAAGGACGATGAACACAATGATCGAAAAATCGAATGAAACAAGAATCGAGACAACACTCATTGGAGGGATTTGGAGTTTTGGCTACGGCAGCTTCACCAAGATTTGCCCGCGATTTTCAGCTCACCTATAATCTCTCTTACTTCGATTTGGCCACAAGATTGCTTAAAATTAAATTTCGAGCAAGTAAGGAGAATTTTTACCTTTTTTTAGCAGCCAATGGTGGCTCTGGTGCAGCAGTGGTTAGCGGTCAGCCTCCTTCTCCAGCACTTGGTTTTTCTTCTCCAACCGGGGTTGGCAACTAGGATTTGGATTTTCATGCGACACAAAGTATTTATACCCATCTCGTGTTAATCTGGACCGTCTACGCAATTAATCTCGGTCGCACCTAAGGAAAAAATAAATCCGGACCGTCCACGCGGTGAGATCGATCTTGGGTCGTCTGATCGCGGGGCACGTTGATTACCTGCGTAGCCTCTTACATGACACCGACATCAGCATGCCTTGCCATACAGCATACTTCAGTTCGTCGGGACTTTTCACTGGGCGGTCCTATGTTGCCAAACTTTTTTATTTGCACTTTGACCCCCTATTTTTAATTTTTCTTTCAAAAGCACCCATTGAATTCAAATTTTTACCTCTTTTGTTCAAAGTTGTTTTTAATTACATCTCTAACCTATTTTTTCAATTAATAAATAAAAGTAATTTATAATTTATTTCTTTTTATTTTTAAAACATCAAAATTGATCTCAGGCTAAATTTCGAGCCTGGGTATTACAAATCAGGATAAATATGAACTAATCGGTTCTGACTCCACTAGTGACCTGTAATTATTTTTAGGATTTTTTTAATTTTCATAAAACATAAAATTATCTATTATTAATCTTCAATTTACCGTAACAGAGAATAGAGTGAGAGATCCTTATCCGAATCAATGTTTTGAAATATCGTACTACTAACTATACCTCCTGATAGTGCCCGAATTTTCTAAATTTTTTATGAAAAAATCAAAATACTCGTCACATACCTAAAAATTCAAAATCAAAATCAAAAATTATTTTCGGCCAATTTTAGAATTCCGGCACGACGGCGCCGCCGTGCTCCGACGCTCCATCGCTCATGTTGGCAGTTCGCCTCAACCTAGGCAGTTTTAGCCAATTTATATGTATCCCTGCGAAGAAACATGTTAGAAATCCTCGGTTGGCCAGAAAAAATCAAAAAACTGAACCTTCCGGCAGGAGGGGTCTCCAGGTGCGATGACTCCGCTAGTTGACCTTCCCAGCTGGGTTTTCTTCTTCATATAACTTGTACAGAAAGGAGCAGTGAACACAATAGTAAAAAAATTGTGTGAAACAATAAATGAAAAGACTCTCATCGGAGGGGTTTTTAGGATTTCAGCCACAGCAGCTCCGTCGAGCTTTGGTTGCGATTTCTCGCTCACATGTCGTCCCATTTTGCTATGATATATATAGTCACAGGGAGACTCAAAATCGAATTCCGAGCAAGAAGAGGAAAAATTTACCTTTTTTGGCGGTCGACGGTAGATTCGATGCGGCGGCGGCGGCGGCTGGTCATCCTCCTTCTCTGGCGTTGGTTCTTCTTCTTTGGTGAGGGTAGGACGACTAGGGTTAGGGTTTCCTAGAACGCAATGCTTAAATACTCGTCCCATGTCGATCTGGGCTATTCGTATGAGAAGAAGTGGCCCTTTCTCGTCCGTTGGATCTATCATATTCGGAGACTGAATCTGGACCACACAATTAGATTGAAACTGACCATTTGATCGCGCCTAAAGAGGGAACGCAACTAGTCTGTTCACGCACGCGGGATGAGATCTGGACTTTTGAATTGTTGGGCACGCTGATCGCCCGTGCAGGTTCCTGCTTAGTGCCTGTAACGGCCTCAAAAATTAAAAGAAAATGTATATATATTTATTCTAAGTGCGGAAGCGAAATAAAATAGATTATGATTAACATCCCTCATACAATAACTAAAACGAATTAAAGTATGAAAGAATAAACTAACTTAAAGAAAATACTATGAATGAATGCCGTAAGGAAAACTAATAAATTCTTTGGCTTTTATTCGCCGTCTTCCTGCAGAACGGGCTCGAGAACCAAGTCCTCCTGATCTGAAATGGTTAAGTAAGGAATGAGCTACACTAGCCCAGTAAAGACATCACACTATTTCACTGTCACAGAAATAAAGGTTGGTAGAAAACGAAAACGACCGATGGAGCATAATTTATAACAAACTCATTAACAAT
>NW_019014687.1:314515-325775 GCF_000150535.2 Carica papaya
TGACTGAGTTGTTCTATGTGGCCGATTTTTTTTTTTTATATTTTAACCCCCTGTTTTTAATTTTTTTTTTACAAAGATCTACCGATTTCAAAATTTTACCTATTTTTTTCAAAAAGAAATTTTAATTTTGTCCATAATTCATTTTTCTCAAAAAATTTAATAAAATTAAATTAAATTAAATATATTTTTTTATAAAAAGTAAAAAAATCATCCCGAATCAATTTTCGAATCCGAATATTACAATTAGTATATTATTTTTTTGCATATATATATATATAATGCGAGTTAACTAAACTTAAGAGTAACTAATGATTTTATGATTTAATGGATTAAATTTTTTTATTTTATTTAAAAATTTTGAGTTTGAATTTTATTAAAAATGTTAGAATTTCTTACTTTATATTCTATGAATATATTATAAATTAAAAATAATTAATTTATAATATTTAATTAAATAAAACTGAATATTTAATTTATTATTATACTTGTGAGACTGCATTGATTAATTTAAAGTAAATCTTAATAAATTTATATAAAATTTTAAATAAAAATAATATTTCATAATAATTAAATATTTTTAATTAAAATAATAATAGTATGTTAAAATTTTGAACCAATCACATATTCCATAAATTCAATCAATTATCAGTACTCTATACGTTTTTTTAGGCCAATAAAAATTGTACATTGTTTTTGGTTGTCACATTCAATCAATTATTTTATAATAATTATTAAGGTTATGTGTAGTTATATATGTTATAATTACTAAGGTTGATATATATTGTCAGATGACATGGACTAAACAAAGACAAGGAGAGAGAAATTCACATGCCAAATAAAATAATTGATAATTTAATTAAAGAAAACTTATTAAAGTAATTAGAAGAAAATAAAATAATTATAACTACTTCTAATTTGTTATTTAATAATATTATTATAGCAATTATATATTTTTATATTATGCCATTAAAATTTTAAATTAATAATTAAAATAGTTTGATTTAGTTACGGTTCATTAAATTAAATAATATTAACCTCTTTTGTTCTTTCTTAATTTGTTTTTTGTATAAAAATTATTTATTGATTTTAATCACGTGTACTCAGTACAAAAATAGACCTTATCAATTATATATATATATATTAATAGTATTAATTATTTAATTTTAAAAATAGTTTATTACAATTTGATTTTAGTTAATTATTTTTTAAAATTATGAGACAATATTTAAAAAAGCTAGCAGTTTGGTTGGTAGAGATAAGCATTACCCATTTAAATAATTTACTAAGCTTTCATGCCGTTTGATTTGTAGTACTTAACAAATAATATTTTATACATGGTAAATTAATAATAAAACAATATTATTCAAGCAATTAATTACCTTCCAAATATATATTTATATATATATATATATATATATACGAAATCAATAATAAATAATGGTCCAATTAATTTCCTAATTAATTCAAGAATCTCTACCATTAAAGAACTTAAATTTTGCATCATCATTAACATAATCTTATATCACTTTATTATATTATGTAATAAATTATATTTATATATATATATGTCAATTTAAGACCAGTAAGAGTTGACCATAGGATATAGATAAGAAGTAAAAATTAATTATATAAATTATATAATTACTAGCTGATAATGACGATATCATGACCTGTTGAATTTCGGCGTTATTTTTCCTGGACCCCACTGCCTATTTTATTCCTCCTGTGTCAACATGTCACATTTCATTATGATTTCGGTCAACACCTTCCTCCTATTTTCTGAACACTGGGCCACCGCATATGTCTTTGTAGTCTCTCTTCTTTTGTTGTTGTTGTTGTTGTTTTTTTTTTTTTACTGAAAATAATTAATTCGTACATCAAGTAAATATATCATGTCTATATATATGTATATATATTATTCTTTACACCCATATTTTTACACATTAAAAAGAAAATTAGTTTTATATAAATAAATTATTTATACAATATACTTTTAAGAAAATTAGATGATGAATCTAAATTATTATATATGGCAAATCAACTCATCAAATTCTCATTGAATTAAAATATTTAATTTTTTGTTTTATATGGTTGTAAAATATTTAATATAAAATAAAAAACTTTTTTTTTTCATTTTAATTATAGAATTTAAAAATTATAATAATTATAAGATTTTATATATGGGACAAAGAAGTCCTCTACATCACACCTAGATTTACCGAATTTATACGTTAATTAAATATTTGATAATCATGCATGTGTGTGCGCACGTGTCCACTGTATTTCTTTTTCTGCTCGGGACTATACAACCAAAAATCATTTTTCTATAGTTTTCCTATGCGTGTAATTATTAACACGAGCATGTATTATATATAAACCAAAGTTTAAATAGTAAAATTACTTTTTTACTATTGCAAATTTTTAATTATTTTTTATTTAAGTTTTAAAATTATTTTTTATTTTGTATATTAAATAAATATTCAGAGTTAATCCGTTAATAAACGCCACCATTAATGATGTGAAAAATTTTGTCCATATCATCAGTGTATCGTTTCTTCTCCACCAAGCACACAGTACAGAAGCTTGAGGAGAGAGGGTGAGATGAGCAGAGATGAATCATCAACAATGTATGACTGTTTTGGCTCAGTCGACTTGACTCAGAGTCATCTCGTCGCACTTTACAACACCATCCAATGCAAATCAACGACATCATTATCGTTATGGAGACGAGGAATCATGGTGGTGCCGAGTCAAGCTGGGCGAGTTGTGTTGGTATTTAATTAATATATAACTTATACATAAATTATTATAAAACATGGCTTATGACTACTCCATTAGTAATGTGAAGTTGAGAGATCCTCTAATAGCATCACCGATCTCTTTTATGCTGATATGTATAACACTATTTGGTTCAGACTCGTAAAAATTAAAGGTTTCTTTTTTCATACAAAGAATTTAAATATTATAATCTTACGAGTTCAATCTCCCAAATTTATTAATAAAAATAACTTATATGTACATTACCAAGCTTACACGACATTTAAGGTAACATTTTCGTAATAATTCTTTAAGAAGATAGTATTTCATTTATAATTTCAACTGCCTACAAATTATTTTTATTTGTAAAAGTTTAATTTTTATTTTTTTAACAGATATTTTAAAATTTTAAAACTAATAAATAGTCGCTACAGATGATGATGACTAATTTATAAAAGAATAATCAAGTTTGTTATCTCATTATTGGACAATAACTTTAGGTTTAGAAGTATTTATTATTATAAAATTATATAAAATTAGACTGTGTACCAACTAACATTGGAGTTCATGTCATATACTAGTAGAAGTATATTGACTTTTTTAATTAAAAAATAATGAAAAATAAAAAATAAACAAAATTTTCAATGTCTGCTACAAATAATTTAAGGTATAATAATTCATAATCAGTTTAAATCATAGTTCTTTATTCAACTTCAACACTAAAATAAACACATACACTTACTTTTTACTTTTATACGTTGACCCACTATAAAAAATATACAATAGCTAACAGTGGATCTTCTATGTAATAGAAAACTAAGCCAGTCGATATTTTACAAACGTTCAATATGCAAATGCTCATGGAACTTACACAATAACTGTTATATGAGGATTTTTAATCAAATATCATACATATAACAACTTTTTAATGAAGAACTAGAGGGTATTTACAAACTAATCCCCTGCATTAACCGAAAATACAATGTCCAAACGAGATCGGTAAGCAAAGTAGATAAAATCAAATAATATTTAATTCGATTAACTTTTTATTTAAATAATGATCTAAATATTTATATCTTTATTTGGTTTCTATTTTTTTTTATAAAGAAAAGGTAAAAATACTCATTTTTAAAAAGGGTATATATGGTTAGGCAAATGTAAGAGGGTGAAAATTTTCCTAGGATTTTATATCTGTTTTCCACTTAATTGTTGCTGATGGGATTTGTTTGGATAAAATTATTAGGTATTTTTGCCCCCTCAATAAAGCTGTTTAGCTCAAAAAGATTAATTCAGACTGCCATCTACTGATTTTGGGCACACAAAAATATACTCTGGATTTTTTTTATTTATAATAAACATATAAATAAAAACACGTGACTATAAATTCAACAATTTATTATAATTTTATTTAATATTTTATTTATTTCCAGCTCAGCTTGACATAACTCAACCTAGGTAATTAGCGAAAGATGCGTCGGGTAACATTATTTGGCGCACGGGGTTTTCATGTCCCATCCTCGCTGCATCATATTTTATTATTTAAATTATTTTTTTAATAATCATATCCGTTACATAAATATATATCTTATATATTTAAACTTTATTTTTATATTTAATATATATTAAATATCAATTAAGAATATGAGTAGACCCATTCTTTAAGAAAAAATACGAGAAGACAATATTCTCGTTAGAATATAATTTCATACAGTATAAACAGAATGCCACTGAAACTGAAAATAAATTAGTATATATATAAAAAAAAAAATTATGATACGTACCTGAAAAAGGTGCAACTTCAGAACCCATTGCATATTAAATGATAAAACCTTCATAATTTGTCGTATTGTTCTCCTCTGAATGCTAATTAAATTTCTTTTATTTAGCTTAATTTATAAATTTCTTGGTTTTACTTTTAAATGATCATGATATTGACGATAATTTTGCCATCGACAATGGAAGAATATCAGCGGGAGATTGAAGCAGCTTCCTGGCTTTTGCAGCTTCTCGGGCCTCTTCTTTCTTCTTTAATCTGCTTCATCATGCTTTATCTTCTTGCTGTTTCTCTCTATATCGTGATGATCAAGCGGAAGCTCTGGTGCAACTGTGAGGTCTGCGATGCTTATCTGACGTTCAGCTGGTCAAAAAGATTTGATAACCTCTGCGATTGGTACGCCGATCTATTGAAAAACTCGGCCACCAAGACCATCCACATCCATGTCCTCGGCAACACCATCACCGCCAACCCAAATAACGTCGAGTACATGCTAAAAACCCGGTTCGATAATTTCCCGAAAGGGAAACCCTTTTCCGTCATCTTAGGCGACTTTCTCGGCCGAGGAATATTCAACGTCGACGGCGATTCATGGCGATTCCAGAAGAAGATGGCGAGTCTCGAGCTTGCTAGGGTCTCGATAAGATCCTACGGGTTTGAGATCGTCAACTACGAGATCCACCACAGACTTATCCCCTTATTATCCTCGGTTGCAGGAAAAGATGAACTAAACGGCGGCGTTTCAGATCTGCAAGATGTTTTTCGGAGATTCTCTTTTGACAGCATATGCCGGTTTTCATTCGGGCTTGACCCGAGATGTTTAGAATTAACTCTGCCTATTTCGGAGTTTGCTCTCGCTTTTGACCTGGCTTCAAAGCTTTCCGCCGAGAGAGCTATGACGGCGTTGCCGGCGATCTGGAAGATTAAACGGATGTTGAACATCGGAAGCGAGAAGCAGTTAAAAGAAGCCATTAAAACTATCAGCATCTTAGCCAGAGAAGTGATCAAGCAAAGGCGTAAAATGGGGTTTTCAACTCGTGAAGATCTTCTTTCTCGTTTCATGATTTCCATAACCGATGAAACTTACCTCAGGGATATAGTCATAAGTTTTCTTTTAGCAGGTCGGGATACGGTGGCTTCCGGCTTGACAAGCTTGTTCTGGTTATTATCAAACCACCCAGAAGTAACGAAAGCCATTAGGGTAGAAGCAGAGAGAGTTCTCGGAGCAAACGAGGAGCTTAAAAGCTTTCAACAAATGAAGCAACTCCATTATCTTCACGCTGTAGTTTACGAAAGCATGAGACTTTACCCACCAATCCAGTTCGACTCGAAATTCTGTGTACAAGACGACGTTTTACCAGACGGGAGTTTCGTGAAGAAAGGAACTAGGGTTACTTACCATCCTTACGCCATGGGGAGGATGGAGGACATATGGGGTTCTGATTGCTTGCAGTTCAAGCCCGAAAGATGGTTGAAAAACGACGGCGTTTTCTTGCCGGAAAACCCTTTTAAGTACCCTATTTTTCAGGCAGGCTTTAGGGTGTGTTTGGGAAAGGAAATGGCAGTAATGGAGCTAAAAAGCGTCGTACTTTCACTTGTCCGACGATTCGAATTTGATTTATTAACGCCGTCAGGCAGTACCCCGCGATTCTCGCCTGGACTCACTGCTACTTTTAACGGCGGTCTCCGTGTTTTGGTACGAGAACGAGAATCCCAATTACCATCCTGAGATCTTATCTTCCTTCTTCTCCTTAATAAGATTCTTATGAATGACTAAGATTCATATATATCACCTATGTGTATAGCTTGATTCATCGTGTAAGACTCTCTCTCTCTCTCTATATATATATGGAACTGTAGTGGGTGTTTGTGTATATTTATGTAAATATATAAATTAAGGTATGTAGGGGATGGTGCGCCAAGTGCACCAATCAATTCTTGAAACCTTGCGAAAGCCTGTTCGTGAGACAAAGCAACGTAATTTTAATGGCGTACATGTGTTTAACGCACCATGATCGGAATGTCTGGTTAATGTCGGTTGCTATTCAAACTTAAATTTACTTCCTTTTCTCTCTTCTTTTTGTGAAAAACGATGAGTACTATCACCAGTTCAGGCGATAGTGCTGCACCTAAAAGTTTTATATTATGATTTAATGATGATATAAACTTAATTCTTTATTTAATGAGTTTAGGGTTTAGTTTATTAGTGAATTAGTGACTAAATTAAATTTTAAATTAGCAAATTATGATTAAAAATGGATTAAAAGCTGAATTAACATTTATTAATAATGTATCTGCTGGATTAAAATCAACAAACTAAATTTCATATTAGCAAAATTGTTAAGTTGTTTATTTAAAATAACAAAAACGGGTTAAAAACTGAGTTAACGTTTTGAGATAGAGACAAAAAAAAAAAAAAAAAAACTGAGTAGTAGGTATATGCATATATATATGCATGTGCATATTATACCCATGGACCCGTATTGCTGACAGATTTTGACTCTTCATGTGGATATATGTGTGTGTATATATATTTGTATGTATGTATTACAATTACTCACGTTTTCTTCTAGGAGCCGATTAATAATATTTGGTAAAATATGACTTTTAAATAAATGTTAGATATGTAGTAAAATAATTGCTACAAAAAGGGTATGAATCAAGGGTTTGCCTAGAATATAGAGAGGCCTAGGTTGCTTTACTGTTTTTTTTGTAAAAATTAATTTTAAAACACCGATTTACCATTTTAACCTACTAATTTTCTACATAAATAGATACATCTTATATAGAAAATGTGGATTATTCAATTTAGACTAGAAAATCAGATTGAACAAAACCGAGTAATGTTCAATATAATATTCGGTCCCCAAAGTTACTACTCCAACGGTATCTGTAATACCTGGGTCCGAAATTTGACCCGAGATCAATTTTTCGTGCTATAAAAAAAATTAAAAGAATTATTTTAATTTAATTTTATTAAATTATTTGAGAAAAATAAATTAGAGACGTAATTGAAAATAATTTCGAAAAAAATGGGTAAAATTTTGAGTTCAGATAGTATTTTTGAAAGAAAAATTGAAAACAGGAGGTTAAAATACAAAAATAAAAAATTTGGTCACGTGGGACTGCCCAGTCAGCAGCCTCGATGAACCAGAGCATGTTGCATGGCAAAACACGTTGATGTTGGCATCACGGGAGAGGCCACGCGGGCGATCCGCATGCCCAGCAATTCGACGGCCGAGATTCGATCCTCCGCGCGTGAACGGCTCAGATGCATTCCCTCCTTATGCGCAATCAAATAGATGAAGTCAATTGCGATAAACGGTTCAGATTCGTCCACGCAATCGGCCTAAACAGGCAACGATTAGACAATTCTCTTCACTCCACGCCGATGCGAATGGACGACTCAGATCGACGCGAGATGAATATATGAATATCGCATCGCAGGGGAACATTAACCTAGTCGCCCTGCCCTCGCTGGAGAAGAATGACCAACCACTGGAGAAGGAGACCGACCCTAGGCCGCCACCGTACCAGAGCCACCGTTGATCGTAAAAAAAAGGTAAAATTCCCTTCTACCCGCTCGGAATTCGATTTTCAGTCTCCCCATAGCTATATCGGAGCAAAAGGGAGGGTGAGCTGAAAATCATGGGCAAAGTTCGGCGGAGTTGCCGCGGCCGAAATCTTAAAATTCCTCCAATGAGCCCCTTCATGTTTTCCGTTTTACGCAATTTTTCGACTATTATGTTCACATTTCTTTTCTGTGTAGATTAGCTGAAGAAGAAATTCCAACTGCAAAGGAGAATCGGCGGAGCCGCTGCACCTAGAGACCCTCCCGGCGATAGATTTGGTTTTTTTTTTTGTAACTTTTTGCCCAATCAAGGTTCCTTAATGTGTTTTTCTGCAGGGACACATGTAAAACTGACCAGGTCGAGACGAACTACTGCTGCTGGCGCTAGAGCCAGTGCCGGAGCACAGCAGCATCGCCGTGCTAGAACCCTAAAATTGGCCTGAAAGAATTTTTTACACTAATTTGGGGTTTTTGGCATATTTTTAGTTGTGTGACGAGTATTTGAATTTTCGCATGTTTTTGACATATTTTTAGTTGCGTGATGAGTATTTGAATTTTCGCATAAAAATTCAGGAATTTCAGGACCCGTTAGGAGGCGTGATAGATAGCGCGACATATTAAAACACCGATTCAGATAAGGATCCCTCACCCTATTCTCGGTTACGGTAAATTGAGAATTAATAATCGATAATTGTGTATTTTGTGAAAATTAAAAAAATCCTAAAAATATTACATGACACTAGTGGAGTCAAAACTGATTAGTTCACATTTATCCTGATTTTCTATTTATCTTTATGTAATACTTATATTTGCTTACTATTATAATGTGTGTAATTGAATTGATGACTTTTATAGTTTTCTCGATTATTTAGTTATTTGGTTCCTCTTGCATTATTTATTTTGTATTTTGGTTATTTTTTGTTATGCTAAACTATATCACTTGTTTAAGTGTCATTTGAATTAATTTGTAAAAATGAAATGAGATGATGGTATATTTTAGTGGTTATTTGGACGATGAGAGTCTAAATAAACGAAAACTTACTGGGCATCTGAGAAATGGTGGACGGACCCAGTACATAGAAAATTCGACCGTGGACATTATCTCAGTCAAACGGGGCTAAGAAATTCCATACTGGAAGGGTTAAGAGATATAGTTCACCCTCGTATTGGACAGTGTATCGAGACGATGGTGTTTTTGGCACCTATTACTGGACGAAATTTGGAAACGGTCAGGTTAATATTCAAATCTTGATACTGGGTTCATAAGTAGAGGAACATTCCTATGGACCATCAGAAGTCCCAGTAAGTAAGTTAAAAAATGAGAATTATTGAGTTTATGCATGAAATTAAAATGTCATTTGGTCAATGGTTTTCATAGGTTGATTTTGAAAAAAACTGTACGGTAAGTATCGAATAAAAAATTTTAAAGTTAAATGTATTTACTTAAATAAGGGCTCTATTAGTTATTTTTTTTAGTTTTATCAACCTTCAATTTTTTCGTATCAGTGATTAGTGTGATATTTTTACTGAGCTATTGTAACTCACCATTTCATTAATCATTTTAGATCAAGAAAACTAAAATCAAGATCCCAATCAGTAAAGAGATTGTGAGTAGTACATATCTCGGACTCACTTTAAGTGCTAATGAATTTTGCCATATGATACTTATTTATTTGTTTTTCTTTAATTATCGTTTGTTTTTTATGAACCATGTAGAATGGATATTTTCGTATACTTATTGGACAATTTAATTTATTGTATAAAGAATATAAACCTTAACATTATTATTTACTTTTACTTTTAGATTATAAATTTATTTTTTTTAAAGTTTCGGATCTTTACAGTATCAATCAAGATTCTACCTATAATATACATAAGCCTAAGTTTTTTTCATTATTTTGTTAATATTAATTTCAAAATATTGTTACTCAATTTATCATTTTACCCTACTAATTTTATACACAAATAGGTAATTCTTATATAAATGAGTGAACATTATCTAATTAACACTGGAAAATCAGATCGAAAAATGTTTGACCGAATCTTCAGTCCAAAAATTACTAATTAAACAACATAAATCAAGACTTTACAAAAAAAAAAACGAATATATCTAGGTTATTTTACCATTTATGTAAATATGAATTTCAAAACAATGTTATTGATTTACCATTTTAGCCTACCAATTCAGTACATAAAAAGGTAAGTCTCATATACAATGATAAACATTAACAAATTTTGGTTCACTTTGATATGATCTTTGGTTTATAAAAATTTTAATTAGTTTAGTTTCAATCCAATTTTGTCCAATCCGGATTTGAACCGATGCTAACTCATAATTTTATATATACGACCATATTTTTATCCTGTGTTATATGCAGGTTATAATTTTAAAAATTAATTATATAATATATAAATTATAGTTAATTAAAGATTAAATTTATTTTTTATAATTAAAAATTTAAATAAATAATTATTATATACCAAAATTATTTTTATACTTAAAAATAATAAAGTATTTCATTTCAATTAAAAATTAAATTCTATTTTTATATTTTAAAATTTTAAATAGATAATATTATGTATATTATGATACTAAATTTTAATTCTATTATGTATAATTTTTAAAATTTGAGTTGATAATATCTAAAATTTCTCTTTATAATACATAAATTATAATTAATATTAAAATATTTTTGTATTTTTATTAAAAAATAAAAATAATGTGCATCATTCTTAGATTTTACTTTATGTAATATTTACAAATTATATGATATATGAATTGTAATTGATTACCGTAACCCCCTGATTTTTTTTTTTTAGCATCAGCGGACCCTGTTAGCATACGTGGCATAACATGTATCATTCCATAAATAAATTCGATCATACACATAGAAAATATTTGAATCAAGTCATTTAATTTCTAAAATTTCTCCATTGTATATCCATCATTATAATAATTTACGAATTCACAATTTCTTATTTCAAAATGAGTTACTTGCTACCAACTATGTAATTATTCCGTTTCACTAGTCATACTCTCTGCTCTATTTCCTCTATACGCTAGGTTCGAAAGCACGCAACTCTAGTCCAGTCTCCGATCCTACTTCATCTGTAAGTGATAGCTAATAAGTATACACAAACTCAACACAGTAAATCAA
>NW_019014687.1:362436-384063 GCF_000150535.2 Carica papaya
TCCTCTCCTTTCAGTCCAGCTCTACAGTTCAGGTAAATGACTATTAATAGCTCATCTGTAGTTTCCAACACAATGCCACTACAGAGCAACAAGGTAATGGTATTTCTTCTTGTGTGCCTTATGAGCAAACTGATAATGGTGTGACTCCAACTCAAGAACCACCGCAAATTATTCATGTTTATTCCTGAAGATAATAGACTAATAATACATGTCCTGCACTAACTTTTTCGTTATCTGATCCTACGACTCATCTTGAATTTCCCATCAATCTTCTTAAAGGTACACGTCAATGCACATTTTCTCATTCTACTTATCCCATTGCTAATTTCATTTCATATGATCATTTGTCTCCTTCATCTAGCTCTTTAATTGATTTTATAGATTCCATTTCTATACCAAGGACAGTTAAGGAGGCTCTGAATCACCCTGGTTGGCGTAATGCCATGCTGAAAGAAATAAGTGCTCTTGATGATAATCATACCTGGGATCTGATGGATTTACCCAAAGGAAAAAAGGTTATAGGGTGCAAATGGGTGTTTGTAGTCAAAATAAATTTAGATGGTTATGTAACGAGACTTAAAGCACGGCTGGTAGCAAAAGGATATGATCAGACTTATGGGGTAGACTATTCTGATACATTCTCTTCAGTGACCAAACTTACTTCTGTTCGTTTATTCATATCTATTACAGCCTCCCGTGATTGACCCTTACACCAGCTAGACATTAAAAATGCATTTCTTCATGGTGATATCTTGAAAGAAGTGTATATGAAGCAATCATCTGACTTTGTTGCTCATGAGGAGTACGGAAAAATTTGTCATTTGAAGAAATCCTTGTATGGTTTGAAACAGAGTCCCCGTGCGTGGTTTGACAAGTTCAGTGAGGTAGTCTGTGAGTTCGGATTGAAGAAGAGTAAGTGTGATCATTCAATTTTTTACAGACAATCAACAGCTGGTATTATACTTCTTGTTGTTTATGTTGATGATATTGTAATTATAGGAGATGATCATGCAGGAATATTCTCTCTCAAGTCATTCCTACATACCAAGCTTAAAACCAAAGACTTGGAACAGATAAAATACTTTTTGGGAATGGAAGTAACAAGGAGTAAGGAAGAGATTTTGTTATCTCAAATGAAGTATGTACTTGACCTATTTGCAGAAACAGGAAAGTTGTGAGCTAAGTCATGCAATACATCAATGGTATTAAATGTACATCTTACAAAAGATGATGGTGATCCCCTTGATGATTCAAAGAAATACAGACGAATAGTTGGGAAGTTGAATTACCTTACTGTGACTCGTCCAGATATTGCATTTCCTGTCAGTATTGCAAATCAATTTATATCTGTACCTACAGTCAAAACATTGGGAAGTTGTGGAACATATTTTGTGTTATTTAAAAAGTGCCCGGGATTTGGCATAGTCTTTAGAAATCATAGACATATTCATATTGAATGTTTTACAAATGCTAATTGGGCTGGATCTAAAATTGATAGGAGATCTGTTACAGGATATTGTGTTTTTGTTGGTGGGAATCTCGTATCATCGAAAAGTAAGAAGTAAACAGTTGTATTTCGTTCAAGCGCAAAGTCTGAATATAGAATTATGACCTAATTCACGTACGAAATCTTATGGATACATCACCTTTTAAATGAAGTGGGTTTGAATCCCACATCTCCTGCAAAACTCTGGTGCGATAATCAAACTATTCTTCATATTGTCTCAAATTCTGTGTATCACGAGAGAACCAAACATATTGAAGTTGACTGTCACTTCATCCGAGAGAGATTCAGAAAAACTGCATATCTACTGATTATGTAAAGACAGGAGAATAATTTAGTGACATATTCATAAAGCTTCTTAATGGAACACGGATTGAGTATTTTCGAAATAAACTGAACATGATTAATATTTATGCTCCAACTTAAGAGGAAGTGTTAGAATATTGTAGAAGATCTATATACATAATAGGTTGATTATGTTTCCAAATATATTAAACTAATTAGGAAAGAAATTAATAAAGTAATTTATATTAATTACCATATATAATTCTATTTACATGTATATATATTTCTACTTTTATTTCAATAAAATATAAAAAATATTCAGTATTTTTCCTTAAAATTTATGACAACCTTTAAAACACTGATTTATGGTTCCATTAATTGCATAAATATATACCTGGAGGAATTGGTATGTTTCATTGAGTATAACTGGAAATTGTTTTCCTGTGGGATTGGGAGTAAGAAGTTTTTTTTCCATAATTTGTAGTAACAAACTAGGTACTACTGCTGCGATGAGTCCTTATGGAGCAGTGAGCCCAGAATGAATTGATTGAGGGTTAGTGAACTTGCAAGTCCCATCCAGTTTTTCATGTTTTAACTCTTAAGGCCAGAATTATATGTTCAATTAAAATTATTTTAGAAATTAATAATTCCAATATAGTAGTAAATAAATGTATGATAAGACAGTATCCACTAAATATTATTTTGAGTCTTAATTTTACAGTGTAATTTTGACATTGGATGATACTACCTCATTTTTTTGTGGGAAGGATTTGGTTTTGTAGGGTGGGGGCGGGGGGTGGAGGGCAGGGATAAATACACTTAATAAAATGCTGACAAAAAATTATTAGATTTCATGTTCTAGCCTTATAGCAAATCAATTCTGGTTGTTAATGATTGAGTAATTTTTCCTTTTTGGTTGTTGACGAACGTCTCCTTTAGAGCATGGATCAAAGTTCTCTAAACGGCACTAAACTTGATAGCAGCTATCTTGTTCCTAAAAGACTGTTCTTTTTCCTCACAGAGTTTTATCTACTATTGTTCTTGGTGATTAAGATATTTTTGAACTGTTTGTCAATTTTCAGTGATCCAGTGAGTGCAAATGTAATAATCACTGCTGGACATGGAGGCCTAAAATTTTGGGACATACGGTAAGCACAATAATTTAATATTGCGATTTTCATGGTTATTGCTCAATAAGTTCCATCTAGTCCAATTTCTGATGCTTGGTGGCTTAAATTATCTTTTTCCTATTATCTCTGATGGACCTCATTTATGTTTATTACATACCTACTAGGCATCATTTTATAACTTCTCTTTCTGTGGAAGGGAAGTTAGAAGATTGCTTGACCAATTTATGATTATAGTATATTTTGGATTGTTTACAGTGATCCCTTCCGCCCTTTATGGACTGTCCATCCAGCCCCGAGGTTCATATATAGCCTGGATTGGCTCCCAGATCCAAGGTAAACTGTATGACCAATCTTGCTGAAGTACGTGCAAATTGTTCCCCATATATGCATAGTATTATGATCCATTTATTTTTCACTTTCAGATGTGCAGTCATAACATTCGATGATGGAACAATAAGAATCCTCAGCTTGGGGAAGGCTGCATATGATGTACCTGTTACTGGGAAACCTTTTACTGGCACAAAACAGCAAGGATTAAGTGCTTATAATTGTTCATCTTTTGCCATCTGGAGTGCACAAGTATCACGACTAACAGGTTCTTACACCTCTGTTTTCTTGTGTTTCCTTAATTGCAAGCAAACTACCTAACTGTTTTTTTCCCTTAGCTTTTTGTCTTTTTGTGTTGTTAAAATCAAGTTGCTTTTTTTCATTCAGGAATAAAACCAACTTCCTTACTTGCTACAAAAAAAAATTTCTTTGCAGCTTAAGAAAGAAAAATGCTCTCTCCCCCTCCCTTAATATGCACATAAGTTACATATCTCTCGGTAACAACAGTGATACCTGACATATGATAATCAGTCACTAAGATTCTCATTTTCTTTAGAAAAGTTGAATTTCTTGTTTTATATTATACTGAAAATCTGATGATAGATTTGTGTAGAATTTAAAATAATTAGATCCTTGTGATCCCAAGACAGATATTGCAGATCCTTGGCTCTAATCTCTTTGCATGGTCTTACATAAAATAACTTAATGTTACCCAGGGTCACTAAAATTTGGATTGGCTCCATTTCTCTGGTTAAGTTGAAACTTCTTATTATGGGAATAAGAAATTCCAGTTCAGTATCATGTGCTTCTTTATTTGAGGTAGACAGTCATGATTATCAAACATCTGTCTAGCAACTGACTAGAAATTTTTATATTGAATTTTAGGCATGGTTGCATATTGCAGTGCAGATGGTACTGTTCTCCATTTTCAGGTTAGTTAAGCATCTTAAATGGATGCCACTCGAGACTTCCTTCCCGGAAACAAAAATACTTGACTGTTAGCCCCAGCTCTGTGTTGATTAGTTTCCCTAATACTTCACTGTCAAACATTTCTGAAACTATGAGAACAAGAAATTTACTGTGATGATAAGAACTTTCTTAATTCTTTTTACTTCTTTCCACAAGTTCAATAACATTTTTTTCGCATAATTAGACTATTTGAATTAACCACCAAATTGAAATGATCCTTCTGTACTGGATACTAATGTACATTGGAAACAAACTGATACAATTGTCAGAAAACAAATAAGAAACTTTTTTTTTTCTTTTTCTAATTATCATTTTTATATTTTTAGGCATATAGATGGATATATTATAATTTATGGTAAAGTGATAGAAAAAATTAACAAAATATTTGACGGAGTATATGAGTGATGGAGGATAAAGTGCACAATAAGTTGCAAGGTAGGATGTTTCTTGTTCAGTTTTAAAAAGTGAGGTAGTTTCTATATAATACAGCAAATTTCAGAGAATAAGATATATTTCATTCCAGAATAATAATAATAAAATAAATACTACAGTATACCTGGTTTGCAAAATAGTTCCTCTTCAAATAGTCACATGTAATATTTGTAAAACGATGATAGAGATTACGTTGTGCATTTCTTAAGCTTTTTACCAAATCTAACAGTATCATTTTCTGGACTAGCTTACAGAGAAAGCAGTGGAGAAAGATCCATCACGACATCGAGCTCCACATTTTCTATGTGGATCCTTGACTGAAGCAGGTTCAACCATTACTGTTCACACTCCATTGCCAGATAATCCTTTAACATTGAAGAAGCCAGTTAATGATTCTAGTGAAGCTCCAAAATGCCTCCGAAGCTTCTTGACTGAGTCACCCCAGGCTAAAAGTGCAAATGACAAGAAGTCAAAGAATCCTACTTCTGATAATCATATAGGTAGCTCTCGGAATTTCATATTACACTGTCTCATTTAACCACTGTTTTAATCTTGTTTTCTTGAACTAAGTACATAGCAAGAAATTGTTTGTCTTCTTGCAGCGAGCATCTGCTTTGATGATGATCAAGATGTGGAATCTGGACCTGAAGAAACGCCAAGAGCTCCTAAGGGCCAAAAGAAGCCAAAACCTGAAAGTAATACTGCGAAAAAGGCAAAAGTTGATCAAGCATCCGCATGCACAGTTGCGGAGGCAACGGATGTAAAGGGGAAAGAGAGTAGAAAAGGAGAAGCCGGAAATGAAATCGAAGTTTTCCCTCCAAAAATGGTAGCAATGCATAGGGTGAGATGGAACATGAACAAAGGTAGTGAGAGATGGTTGTGTTCTGGAGGAGCTGCAGGGATTGTGCGGTGTCAAGAGATTAGAATTCCGGATATTCGTAAGAAATATACTAGAAAAGGAAGAAATTGAAACTGAAAAATAAACATGGTAAGGTTGACGGATCCAGGCTTGTACAAGAATGGTGTGCTTGGGTTAAAGAAGAAGGGTCTTTGTTTAGTTGATATATTAGTTAGATTTTAACCTAGGTTTCTCATGTAAGAAGGTGGAGAGGCCATAAGGCCTTCTTCTGTATATAAACAATAAAATTAGGAAGAGCCATCCACATTTTTTTATTTGGAAAATGTTACTGGTTAATTCTTGAGAGCCGTTTTGTTACTTTACGCATGCATTCTGATATGCTGTAGCAGTTGCACTATGCTTTCAATATAATCTTATAATATTTCAGGGTAAATTAATTATCATATAAACTATTAAAATTATTAAAAAGTTAAAATGAAACCCCATATTTTCGTTTTCACAATTTTTTTGGCGGCGTTAGTTAACAGATGTAAGTTTAATTTGATACTTATCCCTCCAAAAAAGAACCAAGAGGGAGCAAAAAGCATTCTGATGAGATAAAATTAAACTCGGTTTGAAGCGGTTTTTTGTTGGTGCTGTAAGTTCTAGTATTGTTAAAATAAGTTTCAAGTTAAAAGTTTTTTTTTTTTTCGGGTAAAACATTGTATTGTGTTTTACGAAAATAGTGTTGTTATATAAAAAAAAAATACAATTGTATTTAATAAAAATACCCTTTGATATTAAAGTAATTAAAAATTAGTGTAAAAATTATTTATTTTCTGATAAATATTTTTCAATAAAAATATTTTTAATAAAAAAATATATAAAATATGTTATTAAAAAATAAAAGATATTATATTTAATAAAAATAACTGTATATACAGAATAATAGAATAGGGTATAAAAATTATTTTTTTAATAAATAAATATTAATTAAATTATTTATTTTCCATAAAATATATTTTATGAATATAAATATCCTATATTAATATTAAATTATTAAATTATATTTATATTTAAAAATTAAATATCAAATACTAATAAAATTCGATTAATAAAATTAAAATGATCAAATCTTAATATTTTGATAAAATTAAAACTTCTAGATATTAATAAAATCTTAACGAACAAAAGGCATCAAAATTATGTGTAATTAATAAATTTATGAGGATAATTTTGAAAGGAAACAGTTTTAAGGAGAAAAAGTTTTGTGAAAAGCATTTAAAATTTGTTTACCTACTTATATATGTTAAAAGTGGATTTTAACTTTAATTTTTGTCAAAGTGTTTTTAAATTTTTTTATTAGGTGCCAAATATTTTAACACCGTAGAAATTATAACCAATCAAACACCCCTTTAGAAGTATAATCGTAGAATTTTGGAATTTGTTCTTTTAGAAGTAATTTTAAAGTTTACATTTTTATGCTGATTTATATATTCTAAGCATGGTTGAGTTTTGGTCATATAAAGCTGTTAAAAATAACCAATAAAAACCTTTTAAAACATTCCCTTTACTTGTGAGTCATGCAGAATCAAGATATTTATAAATTATAAATGCCAAGGAAAACATTCCACGTGCCTATAATAATATGACTAAAGCAATTTAGCACTTAGTCTCATAAATTTAAACATTATTATAAACTATATACATATATTTGTCAATAATATTAATACGTTTCCAATTAAAATTTCCAAAAAATATTTCAAGAAATGATTCTAAAATGAGATACTTTGGATAATTCAAGGATCTGATGTAACAAAAAAGGATATACACTAATCTGTAAGTAGATAAAATCTTTGGAATAAACTAGTAGTTAGTAGAACAACTCAACTGAATCCAAGCCAAGTATCTCTCACATCATAAACATCTCTTCCAAAATGGAAGGAGCACTTCAAAGCACGACTTCCCTCGTTTTCTATTTATACCAAAACCATCACCACCTTCTTCCTTCACTCAACGAGCAACAAGATGAAGCTGGCCAACAATCTATCTCTACCAGCTTTCTTTATCTTCAGTCTTTGTCTATTGACTTTATTTTCTCATGGATTAAGCAACAGTCCTGATGACCAAAGAAAGGTATACATATATACACAGATACATGCATAAAATATGTGCATTTCATTACGTTTCTGTTTGTACGTGTGTGTTTCTTTTCATGAAAGTTTTGCTTATTTGCAGAAACTTAACATTCTTGGATATTTGTTTGTATACACTCACAAACCTGCTAAGTTTCCCATAGTGATCAGTTATAAATATCTACTTTCTTTCAACAGTCCTACATTGTGTATATGGGAGAGTTGCCAGAGGCTGGAGTTTCTGTCATGGATGATCATCACAGTCTGCTTGCGACTGCAATCGGAGAGTAATAAATTAATCTACTATTTAAATTTTGGAATACACAGATTGTTCTGAATATCTATATTTATACTTATATAATATGACCTGGTATTTGTGAAGTCACACTTATGTTTCTAAAATGCATTTCTTGGAACATAGGTTTAACGAGTCCAATGGTAAAAGAAAGCATAAATCATAAAAAGTTGAAGTGTTATCTTTGAGTATACCCCTATGGGCTACTGAAAAATTTTATACAGGGATGTAAACTGCTATACTGTAACCTGAATCTCTTCTGTAAGACAATTGATATATCATTTCTTTTTTGCCAGTGAGCAAGTAGCTAGGGAATCCAAAATACATAGCTATGGAAGGAGCTTTAACGGGTTTGCAGCCAGGTTGCTTCCACATGAAGCAGAGAGACTAGCAGGTGTATATGCATTCAGAGATTCATAAATATATTAAGTTATATAAAAACAATTAATCTTCGAGTTAGTATGACATGCTCAATGTGATGTATTTATATATATAGTTCGCATGCATTACAGATGAAGATGCTGTGATCTCCGTTTTTGAAAGCACTCTCCACAAACTTCATACAACAAGATCATGGGATTTTCTTGGCTTGCCAGAAACATCAATTAACAGAAGGGTCGCCAGCAGAGAAAGTGATCTCGTTGTGGGTTTGCTAGATAGTGGTAAATAATGTGTTTATGTATGTGAATATGGGTTTGTGGGTGTAGGCAACAAGATTTTATTAGATTTTTTTCTCTCTAATCTCTTGTTACTTTATAGGAATTTGGCCAGATGTTCCTAGTTTCAGTGATGAAGGCTATGGGCCTGTCCCAGCAAAATGGAAAGGAGAATGTGTTAAAAACGAAAACTTCACTGGCTGCAACAGGTACTCTCTTTCTCTTCCTCTTCTGTACATGGAGAACACCTTGACGTTGAACCTCTTTTGCTAATTAACAATGAGCAGGAAAATAATAGGAGCGAAGGCCTATGATCTTGAGCATATCTATCCTGATGAGGATAGCCCCTTAGACTATGAAGGCCACGGATCACACACTTCTTCCACAATTGCTGGCACAGCAGTGACCAACGCCAGCTTGTATGGCCTAGGCAAAGGCACTGCTCGTGGAGGTGTACCAGGAGCACGGATTGCCATGTACAAAGTCTGCTATTCTATCGGCTGCAATGACGTGAACATTCTTGCAGCTTTTGATGATGCACTTGCAGATGGGGTTGATCTTTTGTCAATTTCTCTCGGGGGTTACAGCAGAGAGTTCTTATCTGACAGCATTGCCATTGGATCTTTCCATGCAATGAAGAAAGGAATTCTGACTTCTTGCGCAGCTGGGAATGACGGGCCTAATCTATATACAATTACAAATGTTGCTCCATGGATCTTCACCGTTGCTGCTAGTAGCATTGACAGGAAGTTCTCAACAAAAATCAGGCTTGGAAATGGTTTCGAAATTTCTGTAAGTAATCACCAAGACTTGTATCTTCTTTTGAAAATTTCTGGAACATTGATGAACCAGGTTCTACTATAAACAAACATAAAGGAGAGCATCTTTTTTACTGTTCTATCTCTTGGTTTCTTCGGCAAAAAATTTCTTTTTTCTTTTGGAACTAAAAGTTTTTTCCTATTTGCACCTTCTGTTTACAGGGTATTTCTGCAAATACATTTGCTCCAAGAAAACAGATGTATCCACTAATTAGTGGAGACCTTGCATCCACCGGGGGTGAGGAGAGCATCTATTACAATGCCAGGTATGAACTTTATAAACCTTTAGCAGCAAAGACAAATTTATAGTTTGACACTTTTGTAATCTGTTATCGATTACTATAAACTGCATCAGTGCTTGCAAAGATGGGACTCTTGACAAAGACAAGGTTAAGGGAAAGGTTGTCTACTGTTTCGGTAACTTGGGCCAGGATGGCACGATCAGAGATTTAGGTGGAGCTGGGGCAATTTTTGTGACTCCTGGACCACTACAAGTTGCTGGCGCATATCTTCTACCTGCCTCCCCAGTTCTAACCAAAGATGGGAGGACGATAGATCAGTACATCAACTCTACCAAGTATGCTGTTGTCATTTAAAATATTACATATGCCTTTTTTTCTTTTATACTCTGAAATCAGACATCGGAAATTGATCAAACCTGCAAATGGAAAATTCACTTGAGAACACCAAAACCCCACGCCAGCTATGCAAAATCCAATCCATCTCCTAAGAGGCTCACCCTCTTGGAAACATACGATAATCACTTATGCCTTCTTTGCACTGACAGTCTTCTATGTAACTCGAACCTGTCAATGCTTTTACTTCTGCTATTTGCTTCTAAAGAACAATCAAGCTTCTAATCTATCCGGAACATTGTTTATTCAGATGAAAAGTTAAATAATTAACTCATCATTTGAATCTTGCTGAAAATATGCAGAATATTGACTGTTGACATCTGATTTTTTGGATGAACAAATGGCAGGGAACCTAAGGCAGTTATATACAAGACAAGAGAAATTCCAATGGCTGCCCCCCATGTGGCTTTCTTCTCATCCAGAGGACCTCCAACTCCAAGGGTCATGCGCAACATTCTCAAGGTTATTCAAGATTTCTCCTCCCTAATCCTGTAGAGACTCATTTTTTTACTTCAACATATTAAGTGCTCTATTAAGTTTCTCTTTTGCTGTGCAGCCTGATATTTCTGCACCAGGACTAAACATATTAGCTGCCTATACGAAGAAGGTCTCAATAACTGACCTGGAGGGGGATAATCGCTTTGCTCCATTCAACATATTATCAGGGACATCCATGGCTTGTCCTCATGCTGCAGGTGCTGCTGCCTATGTTAAATCCTTCCACCCAGAATGGTCACCTGCTGCAATCAAATCAGCTCTCATGACTACAGGTGAATGAATTTTCTACTTAAACAAGAAAACTTGTATATTTTTTCTGTGGTGAAAATCAAGCAATCTGTTATCATTTCTCTAATTAAAAACTCTGATCTCATCTCTCTAGCCACACCAATGAAGTTCAAAGATGTAGAAGCAGAATTGGCTTCAGGGTCAGGCCAGATAAACCCAACAAAGGCGGTGCATCCCGGGCTAGTCTATGATCTCTCTCTAAGCTCCTACATCAGGTTTCTCTGCAAGGAAGGCTACAACAGCACAACAATTGGCATGCTCATGGGTGGAAAGAAGAGATACAAATGTTCGGATTTTAAACCAGCAAGAGGCAGTGATGGGCTTAACTACCCATCCATGCACACACAACTCACCCCAAGAGGGTCTATAATATCAGCAACCTTCTACAGAACAGTGACTCATGTGGAGAAAGGGAAATCAGTTTACAAAGCAACTGTGACATCACCAAGAGGTCTTTCCATTGAAGTTGTTCCAAGTACTCTGGAGTTTACTAGGTTGAATCAAAAGCAGTCCTTCAAGGTTGTGGTTAAGGGTTCAATGGAGAATGGAACTCATACGTTATCCGCCTTACTTCAATGGGATGACACTAAACATACTGTCAGGAGTCCTATTCTTATTTTTAGGTCATATTTACCGCTCTTTTAGATCTAAAAAGCTGATAAATAAGCATTCAAGTTTTTGGTTCTTCCTTTTTTAGGTGTAAATGAAGGTTCTGTTTCCTTTTCATCTTTTGGAGTTTTTTTCTCATGGAAAATCTTCTAAACAAAATCTTACCTAGGACCATGACACCTTCCCTCAAAAGGTCATTTCTCCCCACTCTTTAGAGGGTAGTAAGATATTTTGGTAATGTATGGTAGTTTAAAGTTATAGTGTAAAGTTGGATAATAACACACTGCACTTGGATTACACGTTAAAAAGATGTAATGTTGCCTTTTAAAGTCTTGTGCACAAGGGACAAATAGTCATAATAGACTATCATAAGATGTTTGAAACTCTTCATACTAAAGAATTTTTTTTCAATATAAGTATTAGAAAGGAAGGGAAAGAAGTCCATGAGAGGAAGATTAAACTCCCTAATTTTATTTTATTTTTTTTTTGAGAGAGAGAAATCGCTGAGAGAAAAAAAAAATCAATGTAGAACAGCTAGCCAATGTCTAGAATAAATACTTCATTTATTATATATTTTCATTAAGTATTTTAAATATTTCAAATCCTGACTAATAAATCTAATTTTTTTATGAAAAATATTATATGAAGAATAATTTTTCATTATAACTTTAATGGCAATTTTAACATCTATGGTAATAATGTTATAAGCTTATTGTCGTCTTCCCCACAAACCTAATCAATGATATGAACTTTTGGACCAAAAACAATAAGTTAAAAAAAAAAGGAAAAGAAAAACCTTAGAGGACTAAGCAAACCTGTTAGTTGACAGATGCTACATGTTGTTATTCCTCCCTCCTGCTGCTAACCCTTAAGAACCCTACTGTAAGACATGTACACTTTGTTTCAATTATAGGGACACGTTCTGCACCTCCAGAGCTGGGGCCATGCGACAGTTCACTACTGTTGGGTTCTGCAGCGGGCTAGGGCAAAATGAAAATATCAGTTGTTGAATGCAGAAGGCTGCAATGCGTATTTATAGTTAGGTTTTAATTTAGGGGAATAGAAATGAGAGTGGAGGGACCTTCTGGATATACTTTTCATAAGATTGATAGATCTTTTGCCACAACTAAGAATTGTACCAAAAAACTGTGGAAATAACTTATACTAAAGCTGATTACATTATGTACATCTTTATCTTGCCAACAAAAGTATGTTAGACCAATATATCTTGAAAACATGCAAAGTATAACCAAAAACATGTAACAAATAAAATCTGCATTTCAGCATATAATGAACTTAATTGTCGTTTTAATTTTGAAGCTTGAGGAGATAAAAGATAGGGAAGTTGGGAACCAAATGAACTAAAGATCTATAGGCAGTGAACTTCTCTACTGCAAATCAGAAACAAACTGATCAATCAATATAACCTATGAAATGTAAACAACGTCACAGAACCGATTATGCTATGATTTCTTTTTAAATTCTTGTACAGTAGCATCAAACTCCTATGCTGGTAATAGCACTATATTGTCCCCATAAATTTTGGGTTTCCTATATATCCAAATACAAAAATAACATCAATAGAATTCTTATCTCCTCCTTGATTTTATTTATCAGCTCCAAATTTTTTCAGCTCTTTACCCTAATGATGAAGCTATTTGAGAGAAGATGAAAAATATATGCACCATCTGATTTAAGATTCATTGCTATTCTCCTCTATGTTAAATATGTAACGACCACTAACCTCCAATTTTACTTACCTTATTACTGGTTAAAGTACTCTCTGAAAATATTAAAGTAAGCTATCTATTGTGAATCCATCCTCCAGTGACGCTTTCTAATCAAAGATTGAACTACACAATACAGGCTGCTATTGCTGTTCTAATCACACTAGTAAAGAATTCCGAACAATTAGCAAAAGAAAAAGTTTGATAAATTGATAGCAATACACGCTGCAAAATGCATAGTTGACAATTTTATGTCGTGATGTCGATCTAGATTATCCCACATAACCCCAATAAATCGATTACTAAAAAAACAAAACTTGGATTATGAGTGGGTGCACTTGGTGAATGGAGTTCAATTTTTAGGTTATGCAATCGTATTCACTTGTTTTCCAAAAAAGAAAAAAAAAATCTCATTCATTCTCGACAAATCTAGTGTCCTCCCTCCCGACAATTAGAATTTTTGGTTTAGGCATTTCTACAAACACCTTTTCTACTATCAGTTCAGGCACTTAGGCTCAATATAAATGAGTGGAACTTGTAGTGTGATTAGGACTGTAATTACTCAGCTTCTGCCTAAAAGCGAATGATAACTTACTACGTTCAAATATGAATACAAATCATATGATTATCATTCCCCTGGTTATTGTGAGTGAAAAAAAACTGTAAGGATTTGAGAATAAGAGTACCGTGAGCATCGAATCGAACTGCTTCAGATACTACAGTCCGCAGAGAAAGCTGAAGAATTTTCTGATCCCTTTCTTCATTTCCCAGGAGAGAAACGGAGCTACAAATTTGGGACTGGGAATGCGAAACAGAATCAACAAAGGGTCAGAAGAGGAAGAAGATAGAACAGGGTACTCTGGTAAATGACATTCTGAATCAGCGATGGAGTAGCAGGATTTCATTACGAAGTTCTAAAAAGTTCTTATAGCACAAATTTACGTAAACTTTCATGTTCGAAACATCTTAAAATATTTTGAGAATTATTTTATAATTGGTATATACTGATATAATATCTTATTATTATTACCATAAATTAAGATATTTATGTTTTACTTAAATATTAAAATTTTGAAATTATTTGGATATTATAATTTCGGTTTTGACCCGTTATTATGATTCAAATTTTGATTATTAAGGGTTAATATAGTTATATGTATTTTATTTTATTACGATTCATGTAATTTTTTAATTAAATTAGACGTGAAAAATATTTTTAAATTTATCTAAATTAAATGCCTGCAAAAAATTTATGATTTGAGAGTGCGAAGATAAAATTATTTTAAATTAAATATAATTTAAGAATTTGAAAAATAATTTAGTCAGAAAAAATTATATAAAAATATGCATGAAAAATCAAGTCTTAATGTTCAGGTTGGAATATTAGACAATTGAAATATTGAGTCAACCATTTGAATATCCAAAACCCAAGCCGAAGTGTATCTTGGTCAACAATCTACTTGTAGACTTCTTTTCCTTCATCAGTCTTTTATCTTCTGATCCAATGGCCGATTTGAAGTTCTGATCAGTACAGGTATTTGTATTTATATAGGTATGTGTGTGTGTGTATATATATATATATATTCACATACGTGTACATGTACTTATACACGAAATATGCACTTCTTTACCTTTCCTTTTCTTTCTGAGATAAGCATTTCATTACCTTTCTATAACTGGGTATTATTATTATTTTATCATGAAACATTTTATTCGCAAAATATTAACCCTGGAGTATATACATACATACATACATACATACGCGCATCCATGCATACTGATCAGCCTGATAAAAGATGAATCATAATATTTTACTGGGCATTTTTAATCATAAAAATTTGCTTATTTGCAGAAACTTAACGCTCGAGTATATATACATACACTGATAAGCCAGCTCCACTTCCTATAATGATCAACCATTAACCATATATCTATATGCTTTTCGCAGTCCATATATTATTTGTTCGTGGGCCACTCAGAATTTGCTTATATATTACCAGAAACTTAACACTCAAAAAGTATACATACATACATACATACATATTACAAATATATATACTCACAAGCCTGCTAAATTTCCTGGAATGACCGAGAATATATTCATCTATTTTCTTTTCGCAGTTTTTCAACGTGTATAAGGGAGAATTGCCAAAGGCTGGAGTTTCCATCATGGATAATCATAATGACCACCTGTAAGTGCATTTTCTACTAAAACAACTTATAAGATTTCCATCTGCAAGATTAAGCAATCTGTCATTGTTTCGCTTGAACCAAAAGACACTTCACCTCCTATCTACCCACACCCATGAAGATCGAAGGTATAGATTCAGGATCAGGCCAGATAAACCCGAAAAGGGCGTATATGATATCTACCAAGCTCCTACATGGAATTTCTCTGTAACAAAATCTACAACATCACAACAATCGGCATGCTCATGGTGGCACGAAGAGATTCAAATGTTCAAAGTTTAAACCTGTAAGAGGCAGCGAAGAGCTCCACTGTTCTTCCACATCCTACTCATCCCTGAAGGGTCTAGAATATCAGCAGGCTTCTACAGGACTGTGACTCGTGGAGACGGGAAAAATATTTTTACAAAACAACTCTACAATCGACAAAAGGTCTTTCTATTAAGTCTTTGCAATTGGTTTGGAGTCTACTGGGTTGAATTAAAAAGCAGTTTTTCAAGGTTATGGAGAAGGGTTCAACAGAAAATGTAACACAGACGCTCTATCACCCTTACTTCAGCGAGATGATAAGAAACATATAGTGTCAGGGTCCTATTCTTATCCATAGGTCAGATTTACCCTTTTTTTAGACCTAGAAAGTTAATAAAGAAACATTCAAGTTGGAGTTTTGTCCTTTTAAATATCGATAATGGTTCAGCTATTGAGAAAAATATGGGTATGATTCTCCTAAACTTATAGTTGTCTCTTTCCTTATTGGCGAAAGTTCTAATAAGATGCAAGGAAGAGAATCAGACAAATAAAAACCAAAATCCTCCTAAATTAGGTTTCTGGAATTGATTCTAGGACCTCCTTGAAATACTCAAGAGTAGGCTACCTCAACCACTACCCATGTGATGAAAACAGAAATAAATCAAGGATTAAACCACATGGATAATACCCTAATAAAACCGTAAATCATTTCCACATAGACAAATAGTGTAAGTAACACACTACTTATATGCATCCAAAAATACAAGACCGGAAGCAGGAAGTTGGCCAAAACATAGAAAGAATGGAACACCACGAAAATTGTGGCATTACTTTGTTAATAAGTTTTCATCCTCTAACCAAAACTACCAGCCACTTATAAAAGAACATTAGTAAGAATAAAAAGATAAACTGATAGAAAGCATTCAAAATCAAAAATCTAATTCTCATACCCTTGGTTGTTTTAGGCTACACAGAAAAAAAAAGCTAAAAGGCCACCAAAATTTTTGGTTACCATCCATCTTCTGGTGCAACCTATTGAAATGGTAACAACCTCAAACCTTTAAAAAGAGTTTGAACTTGTAAAGCCAAGAATAAGTTGGAGTTGATCCTTTAAACTGAAAACTATGTATATAGTTGTTCCTGCACAGGCTAAAGCTGCAGTCCACTAACTCCTTTAGTCACAGAGCCTACCAGAATCATGGATAGTAAGTTTTAAGCAGGAGTCCGACATTGACGGCTGTTGAGGTTCTTTATCTTCGTAAGTTCCTTCCTCCTCTTCCTTGCCTCAGCTGCAGCAACAGTATCGACCATTTTCTTACTTGAGTAATCAACCGTTCCCTGGTTCTTCTCTGGAAAAACAGTTAAAACATGACCAACATAATCTGATGGAAACACATTCTCTTGTTTAAAAGTAAATGGAGGCCCCATAGAACTTTGAGGTAGAGGTGCAAGCATCATTTCTTTGGGGTGAAGACCTATGTAATGACTACCTCCATCGTGCGGGAATCCGGCCGGGACCTCGTTAAGGTCATTTGCATGTTTGGATTCAGTTGAGCTAGAAGTCTCTTCTTTCACTTTCTCGGTGGGAGAATGAGAAATATGGTTCTCTATACCTGTAATTGTTTTCAAAGATGGAACAGAACTATAGGAATTATTCACAGAATTTTCATCATGCATGTTTTTCATGCCAGAGGAGGATTGAAGATGAAGGCCATTCCCGTGATCCGGGAGAGGGAAGAACCAAGGGCATGGAACTATGTATATAGGAGTTCTTGGTCCATTACTTTTTACAGGGTTTTCCTGCTCCTGAGATAATAGAAGATTTCCAGGAGCTTGTGCAGGAATGCCAGAAGGAACTACGAGAGCAGTAGGAGGCCCATGTTGTGATTGTATAGGATGTGAGGCCTGAACAACAGAAGGCCAGCATAGTGGTTGTAGAGGATTTTGATTAAAAAGCATCACTGGGTAAGTTGTAGATGGAGAGGCAGATATGTTGAGATGAGGTGGCTGTTCTACAGCTTGTCCTGCTTCAGGTTTTGTTGCCTTTGATATCTGCAGAGATAGAGTACATCAGATACTGTGATAAGACTAATAAGATTAAACTTGTCTCATTGAAACCCAATCTTACCTGTGCTTTCAATTGTTTATTTATGGTCTCTAAAGATTGATACTCTTTTAAGGCCAAATCCTTTTCCTACCCAGGACAAATATCATGAAATGCAAACCACGTTAACGTTGTAATGTCTAGATATAGAAAGTTTACAGAACTATCAACTACATAACTTATTTGATATGAATGCGTGCAAGCATGCATGCAAAGACAACCCAAGTTCAAGAGGAAGTTTCAATGTATGCAAAGATATGGAATTTAATACTACATTTAAGATCTACCGGTTGTTGTGCATGCAACACATACAAACATGTAAAGAGAACAGACAAAATTATCTTGTCCATTAAGAGAGGAAAAGAAAACCAAAAAGAAAAACTGCCTTCCTAGAAAATGCTAAAGAAATTTTCTGGGATTCTGTATACCATCTTCAACTGTACATTCTCGCGTGCTAGATCGGCAGCTTTTTGGGTCAACTCTTCACAAAGAGCCTGCATGGAAATTCAGAGTACATGCTCAACCTTTGCAGGAACAAGAGATGAAGAAAGCATCTTTGAAAAGATATTACATAATAAATTTTCATGGATAAGGAAAAGAAGAATATTACTACAAAGACAATACAGAATAAGAATTCCCAAAATTGAAATAGTTTTAGTATCAAGAAACATCTACGAAATTATAAATATTATTTAGTATCTTCAATCTACTTAGTTTATTTTGGGAGATATTTTAAGTATTATTAGAAATTACAAACTTTTTAATTTCCTTATTTTATTTATTATCCTCTTTAGTTACTTGTAATTAGTGCCTATATAAAGGTTATCAACAACGTAGACAATTAGAATAGACAGTGATAAATTATGATGAATTACAAATATTGGTATCAAGTTTTTATCCCCTAGTATCCCTATGTTTTGCCAACCGTAATTATTTTTATTTCGTATCTACTAGTCTCTCCGTTCTCCCGTATTTGTTCACCTTGATTCTTAGTTTTCTCCACCCTAGCGCTATTCTTCTGTTCCAACTAAATTTCTCTAATTTCCAAGCTATATCTGGACAAGTTAGTTTCAGTACTACTTGTCTTAGATCACTTCCACTATTACTTGACATTTTCTGTATAAATGCCACTATTTCTATCCAGATTCTACAGTTAATAAATATTCCAGTTAACTAGAACCATCCCACAAATCACGATAAATTTGCATTTATCTCAAATGAAATTGTAGATAGATTCATTGCTCAAACAAACGGTTCACCATTGCCCAAGATTACATAAACTAAATTATGCCATCTAGATTTATACACATTTCATGTTGCAAGATGCTGGCAGAGATCTTACAGAGCACTAGAATATAGTTTCCTGAAAGTTCTCATTTCTCATCTCTTCTATTTGGTAATGTCCAATTTGAAACAACCAGATGCAGGAAACGCATTGAATATAAATTGAAAGATTTTTATTAATTGAAAGATTTTATTTTAAAAAAAACTAATTGACAGCTTAAGGGGACTTGTCACCCACCTCAGGGTAAAGGGTTAATGCAAGTGAATCAATCACATACTTTATTTAACAAATTTTTTTTTTTTTTTTTTACTTCAACAGTATCTTTAAAGATTTCCTAACTGAACCTCAGCCCCAATGCCAATCAATTTACTCCCTACATCATCCCATAGTGCTTAATAAGAGTTTTGTTTATTGTTAAATAAAAGCAGTGTGCAGTAGTTAGAAAAATTATAGCAATCAAAAGCATCTTAAACTCATGGAGAGAAATAATCGAAAGATATGCAACCATTGACAAGAATTTATATTGGTGCAGAAAAGGCATCTTTTGCCGAGTTAAAAGAAAGATACTCCCACCATGTTAAGAGAAAGAAAGACCAAATCAAATATGAATTAATAATGGTCAATGTAGCCACAGTCATCTGGAATATAAACCTGAAACTGAAAGCACTGACCTAGCAGTATTACCAACAGCTTACCTGCCTTCGGCGAATAGTCTGCCTAGCTGATTCTCTGTTTGCCAATACCCTACGAATTCTTCGTTCTTCCTTCTCAGCCTATAAAAAAAGCTCAGTTGTAAACGAAGGTACTGAAAGGGTAAAACCACAGAGGACAAAGAAACATTTCATACCTCAGTCAAATTCTGTCTCGACCTGCCACTACCAGTTGAGGTACATCTTGGCACAACAGGAGTTTGCTTACCCAATTCAGTATCCTGCTCGGACTTTCCAAGTTTAGTTGATTTATTTCTACGGCTTGCTTGAACCTTCTGCTCGCTCTGCCCCGCTTGATCCTGTTACAAACCAACATTTCTTAGAGTCGATGGTATAATCAGCCAAGTGACAAGAAACTACTGTACCGTATTCCCATTTGTTTATGATGATTACCAATCATACAACAGAAAAGGCACGAGAAAAGAAAGACATGGTCATGGAGACTTGACATTGTCTCAACAGAAACTCATACGCCAAAAACATGCTAATGCAACATGCAACTACTTGCAGATAAAGCATACGCTAAATAGTGAACTAGTATAACATAATCTTGTTCATGGTACTTTTATCCTTGCACACTACCTCCACGTTGAAAAATCCATGAGTCAAACAGAGAAAACTCGAATGACCTAATTTTTTTGTTTATGATGACTACCAATCATACAACAGAAAGACACATGAGGAAAAAAAAAAGGTATTGTCGCAGATAATTGAAATTGTCCCTACTAAACTATATGACAACAACCAGCTATCGCTATATGCAATTAATGCAAAAAAAAGCTTATACTGAACAAAAAACAGGTAGAAAAAGACATAATTGGATTCGAGATGTTTTTGTCCTTGGTCACTACCTCCACATTTGAGGAATCTATGGGTCAAATAGAGAAAACCAATATACCTTAATTTGATTTATGAGAAAAATTATCAGTCATGGGACAAAAAGGTGTGTGAGAAAGAAAAGACACGGTTGCGAGAAGTTGAAATTGTCTTAACAGAAGTACACGACAAAAACCGGCCACATGCAACAAATGCAGATAAAGCGTATATCCACTAGCATACTAGTATAACATAAATTGATTCATGCTACGTTTGTCCTTAGCCACAACCTCCACATTGAGGAATCCACGGGTCAAACAAGAACAAGAAAATTGATCACTCCAGTACAATCTCTTCTACTCGAATATTCTCTATTTGAACTCGAGTATTACAAACCTGAGATAATCCATATACCTATATAAAAAACTTTTGGTTCCTTTACGTCATGATGGAAACAAAACCTGAAATACATGTCGGGCCAGATATAGGATGATCATTTTCCATTATAGTCAACCTTTGTTCTACGTGGAAAGGTATAATAGGACAGCCATTCATCAACATAACAATAAAGAAAAATGCATGCATCTTTTGTCGATTATGGAAACATTCCCTATCGTAATGAAGCATTAATTCTTCACAGGATATCCTAAACTTCTGGAGTTTGAAGGTGGTTCCTATATTTTCTCTTCAGTTTCTGAGCATTTTCCAGAATATCCAAGACACTGTAAATTGAAAAGGCAAGTTATAAAATTTCTCTTGGTATGTTAAGCCCTAATAAAGTTCTAACCCATCTTATGAAGAATCTACTATTTCAAGATCAGACATGAGCGCATCCACAACAAGTGAGCCCCAAATACATCTTACTTCTTAACCTTATCTCATTTCGTTTTGACACTCTTGACTCATATGGATGCACAAGAGTGGGTTCTTTTATCCTAATTAAACATAAAATGAATGTTTAGGTGCTCTACTGTTACTACCTCAGTAAACAACTCTGCTGGTCTAAACTCAAAAATTCAATTATCAGCATACAAGCATGGATTATCTGCTTAAAGATATTAACCCGAGAATCCAGAAACACCCGGCTTCATTACAAGGTGAAATATTTTTTATATATCCAAACTAAGTCT
>NW_019014687.1:401629-413059 GCF_000150535.2 Carica papaya
CTCACTCACCGAACTCCTCATTCACTCTCTCCTCCTGCAGCCTCCCTCCACTCATACTCACACCGAATTTCCTTTCTCTCACGGACCTCCTTCACTCACCGAATTCTTCATTCTCTCTCCTCCCGCAGCCTTCTCCGTGTACATCTTTCACACTTCTGCGCACATCCTTCATACTTCCGCGCTTCCACCTACCATCTCCACCCGCCTATTCCTGAATCATAGTTTTCTGCTATATATCCCAAACGAAGCCTAGTTCCTCAACTTAAGGTCACAATTTCAAAGCTACACCAAACCTACACATGAAACTTAAGATTTACCGTACCTCTCATCTCCATCTTTCTTCCTGCACTCCCGTGGCTCGCACCGTCACCGTCCTCTTTCTCTTTCTCTCTCTTTTCTCGTTTCTCCCCGCTCCGACTCCTCTCTCTCTCTCTCTCTCTCGAACCTTTTCTTCCCCCGACTTCTCTTATCTGTTTTCTTTCTTTTCTTTCCTCTTGCTTTTTCTTTTATTTTTTTTCCCTTTCCCTTCTCCTATTTATACCCCACCTGCCTCTCAATCTGCTCGTCCATCTCACCTCATCCGAGCCGTCCACTCCCTCTTCTCCAAACGACGTCGTTTCCTCATTTTCTTCTCCAAACGGCACCGTTTCCTCCTCCTCGCCCCAACTACACCCTTTCCCGTCTATAATTATTCCTATATACACATATATGCATACATACAATTTTTTTTTTCAACATCCAATTACTACAGACAGTGTGATAAATCACATTTTTATTTTTATTAATGTGAAAGACCATTAAAGCAATAACAATATTAAAAAATTTAATCTCATAATCAAATAAAACTCTTAATTAAACAAAATATTTAAAAAATTAAATTGAATAAAATAAAAATATCAATTTCTTAATTACAAGCTTATACAAATATAACGTAATTTAAAATATATTTTAACCACTAATACACAGTGGCTAAGTCTATATAACCCCGAAAATCACATAACTGAGACTATACTTGCATTAATAATACCTCACCGTCTTCTTAGAAAATTCCACATTCATTTTCATTTTGTTAATACGTTTCACGTGACAAAGAAAAAGGTTCACGTCAAATATGCACTTTGTCAAATTGTCGGATTCTCATACCAACAGATTATCAAACTTTAATATATAATTAATTAATATAAATCAACTTTTTTTTTTATTTACAATTTTCTTAACTTGTCTAATTATTTACTGGGTGTGAAATTTTTTTTCCCCAATTAACACAAAATATGCGTACTATAAAATTAATTAAAATTATTAAGTACCTTTATCATAGGTTTAACTTAATAATATTTTTAAAATTAATAATTAATTATAATTATTTTTTGCAAGGCTGACCTGGGTTCTTGCCCTGCATTCATATCACGTAGACTGAAGTGGCTTGTGGAACTCACACGCTTGTCGGCGAGTGGTGAAAGTTGAGCGTCCTGTGTGCGTACGTACTACGCGCTAGAATTATAAAAAAAAGAAATCAATCAGCGAAGACGGTGTCAACGTAACAAGTAAACTATTTAGCCCACCAAACAACTGACGTTATATTAAATAAAAATAAAAAAGTATTTAACAAAATAAATAAATAATTTATCTAATTAATTAATTAATAATATTTTTTTCTGTCACCAAAGTCTACTCTCCATAAATTTGAGTTGTCGGGTGACGAGGTTCGTATGCCAAGTTGCTGACTTGTCTCCAAGCAGTCTAAATCGTTGCCGTGTATTTTATGGTCAACACTTAAATTGGAGAGTTTTTCTTTTTCAAATGTTTCTTTTTTTTTTTTTGCTTACCATTACAAATTTGCAGTCAATCAACAAGCTTTTATAACACATGCAGACAAATGTTTTAATTAATTATTTCAAATTATTTTTATAAATTAACCTTAACCATTTAAAATGTAACAACTTGAATATTTAAAATAGTTTTAAAAAATATTAAAAATCAAATTATAACTATTAAAATTTCGAAAATCATCGTGATATCTCAACTATTGAATTATTATATGATGGCTAGAGTTTAATAGTTTTTAATATTTATTTAAAATTCAATGAAATTAGTTAAGAAATTATTTTATTTATTATAATAGCAAAGTACACATGATAATGGTCCGAATTAAAAGAAATTCAGAATATTTATTACATTGACGTTGATATAGGTACAAATCTACTGGTTTAAGACATTTATATAAACATAAATTATGTTTTTAAAATTAAATATTTAATATAAATATAATTATTATATGATATTTGTAAAATCCAGTAAAATTATTTATACTTTAGAAAACACCTAATAATTTTCTTTATAAATAATTATTTGGTCGACACAAAATTAATCAAATATTGAAATATTTTCTTACTTAAAGCACAATAATGTCGTGAAACATATGAAATGAATAAGGGAATTAATTAATTTATTTGATTCCTTTAGTAATACATTTGTATTACTAGATTCAGTCACATCAACATATTTGTATTTATATTTTCATTATTTTATTTAGTATTTATTTATTTATTTATATATATAATATAATACCCATTTAATTTTATTATTTATTTATTTTTTAAAATTAATAATAATACCCGTTAATTTAACTAAATTAAAGAAAACGCAATGAGAAAATTGATTTAAAAAAAGGATTTATTAATTATATTATCTTCATCAACCTACTATTTTGTTTTATTATATGATATTTATTTACCATTTTGTTATAATTAGTTTTTGCGTAATAATCTTTTTTTTTTTTTGAAGAAGAAGTTTTTGGTGGTACCAGATAGACATTCAATTTTGATAAGACGAACATTTATTAAGTGGGCCTTGTTTGGTCACTGGCATAAATTAATGTCGGGTCAGAGTATATTTAATTTATGTATGTGGGCATTATTTATTCCATCACAAAAAAAGAATTCCCAGAAATTATAAATATTTTATTATGTACTGTGGTAGTTTGACTATTGATTTATTGAGAAATTTTAAAACACAAAAAAAAAAAAAACTGATACTTGCTAAAAATTTACAATTAAAAATAATAATTACTAATTTAATAAATTGGTAATTTCCCTTTGTATTTGTACTAATTTTGGTGAATTTTTATTATATTTATTTTTTATGTATTACTATATAAAAGAATAATTCAATATAAAACTTAATTTGATATTTTAAAATTTTATGAACTAAACAGTTAGTTTAATTTGATTTATAAATTCAACTGAATAATTTCTCTTTAAATTCGACGAAATAATAAATAAATCGGGCTGGAATTTGAAGTTCAAAAGTGGGCCGGACTTGGTCAGTTGACCACAATCTGACCCGGATTGGCCCATGAGTCCACGACAATTGCGGGCTTCGGTTTTTATATCTCCTTTCTGGTTTTATCTAAAACCCTAGGAGATTGCTTATATAAACACGCCTTCTTCAATATTTGGTTCAGCATTTGCGGCAAGGTCTTCTGTTGCGAAGGTATATTCATAATCCTTCTCACTTCAGGGACGCGCTGTGTTGTATATTCTCTGATAGAGTACTGACGTTGGTTTATATGTTTGTTTTCCTTACAGATTCTCGGTTTAGTCAGAGAAAGCTGAACGAAGTAGAACAAAGATGAAGGTGATTGCTGCATATTTGCTCGCTGTGCTGGGAGGGAATACCACTCCTTCTCATGGTGATATCAGGAAGATCCTCGGCACTGGTATCCCAAATTTTCTGCCCTTCTTTTCCCTATAAACACATATACAAACACACGCATGTATTTACGCGTAGTACATTATTTATCATTTCATGTTTGTACGGATTTGAATGTAGATCGATGTGTTTCTTCGTGTGATAATACGGAGTTGAATCTGTTTATCTGTTTTGCTGTGATTAGATACTGTTTGCTATTTAAACCTTACTGTGCTTATGGTAAAAATAGCAAGCATATTCTCAATTTTACCGGGAAACTCTGTAGTGCAATAGTTCCATAAAGGCATCATGCCTACCTGTTTAATCTAGAATTGACTAACATTCTACTAAAATGCAACATGTTCATTTGTTGAAGTCATTCAGATACTGAAAATATTCAACTGGAGTTTGAACATGTTCATTTTTCTCTTGGATTTGGTTATTTAGTAAATCTTTCAGTGTTTTGTTATGTTTAATATTTTGTATGTCTGTAATTACAGTATGTTAATAGTTCCCAACTAAAAAGTTAAAAAATATATGCGTTTGCAGTGGGAGCTGATGCTGAAGATGAAATGATTTCTCTTGTTTTGAAACAAGTGGATGGTAGAGATGTAACTGAGCTTCTTGCTTCCGGACGGGAGAAGCTGGCCTCTGTTCCTTGTTTCGGTGGTAGTGGTGCTGCTGCTCCTGCTGCCCCTGCCGCAGGTGGTGCTGCTGTCCCAGCTGAGACAAAGAAAGAGGAAAAGGTTATGGAGAAAGAGGAATCTGACGAAGTAAGCTTCTTTAACTGGATCTAATTGAGAAATAGATAATATCACAATTAGGTTTCTGGTCCTACCACCAAAATGGTAGTCCAAGTAGTAAAGTGATTCGGTCTTCTTACGAGGAGGTGTTGCGTATGAATCTACTCGAGTTGTAGCTTCTAGCTTCAGCTGGAGGGAGCCTTTCTGTTTCTTTGACAGGCGTGTCCCATGGTGGTAGTTATGATTAAGAACTGAATGTTATACGAAAGGTGGGAAGCTTTTATAGGCATGAAGGAGAGTAATTGCAGTGCTTATTGCTCCATACCACCTTAAGAAAAAAATTTCTACCCGTAAAATAAATTGATTGATTTGTCATTGTGCTTTGCATGATTGATTTGTGTTGCTTTTGACAGTTTTATTTGCTTATTAATTGGGTTTTCATCATTTCACTTCTCCAATGAACCAATGCATTAAGTTTCAAGACCATGACTTGTGTCTTAATGGATTTATTTTCCTTGAACTTATTGCAGGAATTTGGCTTCAGCCTCTTTGACTAGAAGATTGAGCAATACTTCAAGCATTTTCTTCCAATTAGAAATCTTTTTGATTAGTCTATTACTTCTGTCTTGGAATTTTAGGTAGTCTGGGAATTTTGTCATAGGATAATTATTACAAAGTTTAGATCTTTATATAGTTTCGTAGATGAATGGTTAAATTGTTTGGAAGGCAACATGTGGATGATCATTTGGTAATATCTAAATCCCAATTCAGTTCTATCTGGAATTTGTGTTTGGTTTCTGATAAAATTATTTGATGGCATTGATGTTATTTTCTGCTTGCAAATGCGCTACAAAATGTATTAATGAGACAAATGGTCTCCTGAAGTGATTTCTCTCTTAAAAATGCTGAATGCACTGTTTCTGTGTCTGTGTTTCGGACATTCATCTGCAAGCAAGAATCTATTTTGAGGAATGTCTGGTGTGTAATAAAACAAATAATTTGATCAACAATGATAAAAATATTTATGATTTACTAGCCACACATTTTAAAATGAACCAAAAGTTAGCCTTATTTAAACTATACATCTTGATAGTTTTTTAACCCATAAATTAAAGAAAAAGAAAAAATTATGTATAATAATTACTACCACGTACTTTAAATTATAACCAGTCGAGCTACAGAATATAAGGAAATCAAATCATCGAAAAAGAGACCAGGCTATTATTAATATGAACATTATCAAGAAGAGGAAGTGAATCTCAAATTTATGTAATAAATTCGAAAGTACATTAACAAAGTTTAAAAATTACTCTTTAAGGAGTAAAGCTCAACAACCCAAACGTCCAAGGAATTCACACTTTAGTCTCTGAATAGGGCAGTTTCAGATCTTGCAGGCAAAGGCCAGTCCTTCCTTTGTCAGCAGATCCAAGCTCTCGACTGGTGGTTGGAGCTTTGCAACTTTAGAAATAGCCTTGTTCTCTTCTGGGGTTCCGCCCTCCAGGAAAGCCCCCAAAACTTTTCCATCCTTAATCCAGTATGTTCCAAATTTCGGATTTGCTGATGTGGGATCATTGTTTCCGAAAAGCACGGTTTCACCAACATTGTCACCATAGAACTGCCATGACAGATCGAAGGAACGAGAGTAGAAATAAGGAAGGTAGTCATATTCTTCAATTGATTTCCCTGCCTGAGCTGCCTTGATAGCCTGCAACATGAGAATATAGGTGATGTTTGATGTTCCAAACTTTTTAAGCATTTCTATAAATTTTCATTCACATTTTTATGTCTTTCCTATTCTAAATAATAGATGAACCACTTTTTATTAGCTTAATATTTTTGAAATATCAACTGATCTATGTTTTCTATTGCAATACCAGAATTGGAAGTTTAAGGTTTGAAAAGTAACTGTTCAATTCATATTAAAAATTTAAATTCGAGCAAGTACATCTACGTTTTAAATAAAGGGGTAGGAGCTCAGGATACCTTTACAGCCTGCTCAGCTGATTTACGGGCATGATCAACATGTTCAACTCTTCTCATATCCTTGTACAGTTTCATGGGAAAGGTAGCCACATCCCCAATAGCATATACATCAGGAAGGCTTGATTTGAAAAATGCATCGGTCTGCAATTTTGAAAATATTGTTAAGAGCACAGTATCCAGACTATCAAAGTGAAGGATAAGTGAAAAATAAGATTTTCAACTAGGAAGATGGTAAAGATATTAAACGGGAATGACCAAATATCGTTTGTACTCACAGAAACAACCAATGGCATAGTGCATTGCATCATGAAAAAATTGTATTGAAATCAATAAAGATGAAAAAGCAAAATCATGGATGAGATTTTGAGCAAGTTTGATTTCTTAGGATACCTAAAGAACAAGCAAGCACAAAACAGAAAGTTATTTGAAAGAATATAGGGGTCACACAAACCTTTATTCCACCTTTCTCCTCCTCAACCTGCCCTTTAAATAGTGATATCAATGGTCTTCCACCAACGCCAACAATAACAATGTCGGCTTCCAAGGTCCTGCCATCCTTAAGTTTCACTTCCTTCACCTGAAGATAGCAGATTCAACATGGTCATATGACAAAGCATTCAGAAAAAAGCACCTATTCTGAAATCAGGAGGCTGAACACTTACCTCCCCATTTGAGTCAGTGGTGAAGCCAACTGCAACCGTTCCCTTGATAATTTTGATTCCCTTGTTAGCATAGTAACCCTCATAGAAGGCAGCAATTCCAGCAGTGAAAAGCCTAGGCACTGCAAGCATACAGTTTTTCATTAGCAAGCGAAGGACCCACGTGGTACAGTTATGAAATAAAGCCCGTGCCCTCATTTCAGCATACATGCAGGAAAAACAAAGGCTCAAAATATAGGTTCCACTTACTACACCAAGGTTCTGGATAGACCATGCTAACGTCAAGATTGTTTATTTTCAAAGCTGCACTGAGCTCAAGACCAATATAGCCTCCCCCAACAACCACAGCCTTTCCATTCTTTTTTGCTTTAATAACTTCCACCAGCTTATCAGCGTCATCAATTTCTCTTAAATAGAAGATGTTCTTAGCATCAGCACCTTGTACACCAAAATCAGACAGTTTAATAACCTGCAAAGATAGAAGTGGGTGAGTTTCCATCTCCATAGAACAATTTCCTTTGAAAATCTGTCTATATAGAAGATATAAATGGGTAATAGATCGTCTGGAAAATCAGATGAATATAGTACTTACAGTGGAACCAGTAGCAATTAATAAAACTTGATACTTAAAGACCTCCCCTGCAGCACTGACAAGAGTCTTGGCAACAAGATCAGCTTTGACAATTTCTGTGCCAAGTATCAACTGAATTCCTGCAAATATGAAGGAAGGAGCTAGGTGTTTGTGAAAATAACAATCTACTAAACACTACCGATTAAATAAAATCCATTCCGTTAGGGGCCAACAATAAACTATGGAGGAATATTATTAGATAGCCAATTCCAACTGCTCTGTTCAGGTTCCACTTAAAGGCATAAAGATCTGTTCATCTCAAAGTGCTCTGACACACTTAAATAAATTTATACCGAAGGAAAAAAAACAGGTCAGAAAGAAAGAATCACCTTTCTCGCTGTACCATTCAGGTAGCAGTCTTTCTCCTCCACTTCCAACACAGACATGGAAACCTGGAAGTCTTGCAGCTCCTGAGAAAGAGAAAAGTTCAAATTATTTCACGTGAGAAGAACACAGACCAATACGTACTCTCCACCAGATAGGTACAAGCAAATCAAGCAAGAAAAATAATAGTAACAATAACAAAAGAAGCCACAAATAACATGACTTACCCTCAGGAAACAGATAACCTTTGCTTAGTGCAGGACGCTCATATGGAGCCACCTACAAGTGTAGATGTCATAATTAGAAACGACAATTTCTCAGAGAACAAGGCAAATGAGAGAAGTACAATTTTTAACAGAACCCCGGGAAAAGGGTTTGGTCAATATGCATATCCAAATGCAATGGAAATGGATAATAGGAGTAAAATCTCATGGTGGAAGATTCACTGAATTGAAAATCATTTTTTCCTTTAACATAATCAGCAGCAAGGGAGAATGATGAATGAGCAATGTGTCAAACGGAGAACTGGGACTACTTGATGATCAAACAACTATTGCTTGAAAGTAGAAAGCATACCGCCTCTTTGGAAATAATTGCTAGTTCACCCGGCTGAACTCCCTGCTTGGCAAACTCTCTAGCAGCATACCCCTATAATGTAAAGGAAAAAAATTGATACACGATCACAATCAAATTAAAGTAATAACAACACAGCATACTAGAAAAATGCATCTTCAATCTGCATCCACCATCCGTTTCTGGTGAAATCAGAAACCAAAAAGGAAAGCATGCTTGACAAGTTGAACCGAATAGTATAATAACTAAAATCAGATTTGCGGAGCCAATCGCAGCAACAAATCAACATTCATCCGTTAGAGAAGCAGAAAATGAATTTTTAAGAGCACATATAATATTTTAGACTTTTCCCAGAGGTATAAGCTTCTATAACAAATAACTGATCAAATAATATATGGAATACCGAATAGATTCGGTCATTTAAATTCATTGATAACATGTCGATTGCAAAGCCAAAGTTTAAAAAATGATTTAAACTTGATTTTATCCCAGTAAACATCAACAAAAACCAATCAGCAGAACTGCTGAGTATTGTGAAACGGAGCCTCAACCCGACAAACAATTCCAGGGGACTTGAACTAGTAATGAAAACGCTTCATAAGTTTATTAAGACAAATTTATGCATAAGTCAATTATAGGCTTAGTCATGTCAATAAAATTAAGCATTCTTCACTGAGACTATTCCATTTCCAATAGAAAACAATCACTAATCGAGCGTACACGAAACAGATAATCGATATCCTTAGATCTGTAAAGATTAAACTACACGAAAAAATATGGATAATTAAGATGCAGTCTTAAAACATCACCGCCATAAGAATCATCACAGACACAGATTTCAACGGAAACATATCAAATTCATAAATTGAAAATTTAAAGAAAAAATGTCCAAAATCGAGAGAGAAACAGATATAGGAAAGGAGGTAAGAGAAGGAGATAATCGATCGGAAAACTCACAGCCGCGACACCACCACCGACGATCACGTACTTGAAGCTCTTCTCCGCCATTGATAGATCGAAATGAACCTCCGGTTTTGCTGGTAGTAGCTCTCCGAAGTCTGACCGTTCTGTTTTTTCTTCTTTTATTCCAAGAGAGGAGAGAATATTTTTGTAGTGTTAGCTAGGGGCTGCTTGATTGGCTGGATACTTGTAAGGAAACTTGGTACCCTCCTGGCTGATATTTAGGTGTGAATGGATTTCTGCCGCGTGGCAAGTCAGTAGCCGTCGATCGCTGACTGAGCAATTGCCACAGCTACGGATCTCGAAGGTCGTATTTGGGACTACGACCGTTGATTTTATCTGATTTCCTCGCCAATTTTTGTCTTTTTATAATTACTAAAAAAATAATTTTTTATTTTGTAAGAAATATTGACAAATATATTATTTAAGTTATTTATTTTTGTGAATAATTAATCTATCACTTTTTTGTTGATTAATTCATCTGTGACTCTACGGCCCCAGTAAGCCATTTAAAATTATTGGGAAATATTACGCATTATATTTGTTTATATATTTTTTTTAGTACAAATGTGAACAGCATATAAAGGTTGCGGTCAAAAAAATAATTATTTAATAGTTATTCGAAATGTGTATTTAGAAATTAAAAAAATATATATATTTTTTGGGAATCGAACCTTTATTCTAGAACAAGATTTCTACCCAAATGTTCAAATACGGTATGTTATCATGAAAACTTTGTGGGTCGTTGATAATTCTCCAGATGTGACGTCATTGATGATTTCATGGATCGTAATCAACTTTTTCTTTTTGAAGTGTTAATCGTAATTAAATTTATAAACAGAACAAATAGGTATAATAACATTCCTACAAATTAGGATCAAGCCATAATTAAGTTAGATGTTAATGGAATTCCCAGAAGATTAGGAACAGCAATGAAACGGACATAGAGAGAAATTTAGATATCTATTTATATTTACTTTAAAAAAACATGTATTAGTATCGTGCATTAACAAAAAAAAAAATTGTTATAATCTATAATTACTTGTTTGGTTGACAGCAAGATATATCTCCTATTTTAATTACAGGAGTTATGATTCTGTATGCAATAATTTAAAACAAAAAGTTTCTAGTTGAACAAAATTTACATTTTTATAAAATAATAAAGTTATGTACAAAAATATATTAAGACATTTAAAATTTTCATAACTCTGTCATTATTATAACGATTCCTAATTATTTTTTCTTGTTTAAATAACTTTTTCGGTTTCCACCATGTGAAAGAATACTTCATTTACACACCCTTATTTCATATTTGACTTCCGAGTTTTAAAAGTCAACAGGTCAAAGTCAACCGGCATCATGTGTTGGAAACTTGGGTCAGCCGAAATGGGCTTTACTATGAAATATTAAATTTTAGTTGGGGTGAAACCGAAATGATATTTAAATCTCGTTTTGGTCACGTTCAATTTTAAAGTTGGGACTTTTAAGCCCAAAAACTTTTTTCTTCTTCAACATGGGCCATAATCTAATCACCTAAGAACTTTTCTTTTGAAGTGGGAAAAAACATATAAGTTTATGTATTATGTTGGATTTTTAATTATATATATATATGGGGCATTTCAATTGATTGGAATTTCTATTTTTTTCTGAGTGTAATGTTCTCAAAATTATATTATAAGGTTCTTGCCGTACCATACATATAAATACCTTCTCCGAGCTTGGTTTCCCAAAAAGGAGTAGGCTTTTTAAACTTTAATCATGTTGGTAATTTTAATCCAATGCCAAAACCCAATAAGTGCTGGTCGTTGGTGCCGTACAAAATCAATAGTTTAAATAATTCACACATAAATATTCTATTATACATATA
>NW_019014687.1:444258-455587 GCF_000150535.2 Carica papaya
TTCTCCAGGGATCTCAGAAGCTGGAAGAATAAAGAGTTTGTACAACTCAGTTGTGGTTGAATCTACTAGCGGATCTGGGGTTCCTGTTGATGAAGGTAAAGGGAATATGCTTGAAATATCTTTGGTGCCAGAAGAGAGTAAACAAAACTATCCTGAGAAAATGTCTCAGCAACATCAACTTTCAAAGATCAAGTCATCAAACCACAGTGCACATTCTTCTCCTCGATCTGTGGCAACGCTACCTGCACCAAGCAAAGTTGTAAATCAAGAGTCGAAAATGGAGGCGGAGGTCCTACCGAAAGACTTAGCACCTAAATCTTCTGTATCTCATTCTAATACTGATGGCAAAGTGCTAGAGTTGGGCAAAAATGTTTCTTCATCCACTAAATTAGCAAATAAAGCAGTGTCACCAAAGTGTGGCCGCAAAGGCAAGTTGCATGCTGTACCTTCTTCTGGCTCAATCAACAGCAACAGAGTAGGCAAATTAACAAGAAATGGCTCACGGATAGTCAAGCCGGTGCTCAGGAGTAAGGGCTGTGTTAAAAAGAAAATAAGGCATGGCTCAGGTGCTGCTACATACCCAGCGAAGACATATAAAGAAGTTGGGAGTGCCTTGGATAGTAGTGAAGGGCAACTGGTTTGCCAGAGGTGTCAATGTGCTTTGAACAATGCTTGTAAAGAAATCAATCAAGAGTCTGTTGCATCTCACCCAATCAGTTATAATGCTGAAGCAGGCAATCAGAATTTGAAATCTGGTGTAGGGAAACCAGGCCTCTCTCCAGATGACTGCAATAGAAACAGAGCAGTAGCGCAGAAGGTAACAAAGAAACCAAAATCAAAAGAAAAGGGTGAATTTTCCCAAAGCTCTAAAAGTAGCCTTGGGGAGCATAGCAGTAGTACTAGCATAAGCGATGAAAGCAATATGAGTGGGTCGAGTTGTGGCAACAGACCCCATATGTCAAAGGATGTTAGGTGGGAAGCAATTCGCCATGCTAGGATGCAGCATGGAGTCTTAGGTTTGAGACATTTCAATCTTCTGAAGAAGCTCGGGATGTGGAGATATAGGGACTGTCTATCTCGCTGAGCTGATTGGTACAAACTGCCTCTTTGCTATAAAGGTCATGGATAATGAATTTCTTGGCTAGGAGGAAGAAGACACCGAGGGCCCAAACAGAAAGAGAAATACTTAGAATGCTAGATCATCCTTTTCTCCCTACACTATATGCTCAATTTACATCAGATAATTTATCATGTTTAGTTATGGAGTATTGTCCTGGTGGAGATTTGCATGTCCTTCGGCAGAAGCAACTTGGTAGGAGTTTCTCTGAACCGGCAGCAAGGTCAGATGATGGTCATTCTTTAATCAATTTTTTGCATTTAGTCACTCTTGTAGTTTGAACACTTGCATGCATAACTGAGAATGTTTGAAGAAGTGAATGGATGATGATGGTTTGGGTTTGGAGCAGATTTTGCAACCTGAACTTGGCCTAGTATATAAACCCAATTACAAAATATATATTATGTATTTAAAATTAAATTAGGAAATGTTTTAATTTAAAAGACAGATATCCTATATTTAATCAAAATTTTAAATATATAACTGGGTTGGATTCAAAATGGTTTCTCTTCTAGACCTGACAGCATCTGCTTCAATTTAAAATTAACCTGAGGCTTGTTGTTTCCTTTCTAAAAATGAAGATGGATCTTTCTAGGTCTGTCATGGCCACTACTTTTCCTATGGTTAGTTGTAATCTGATCTTGCTCATATTTACAGTGCGGATGTCAAATTTATAAAAATTATTTCTGAAATTATTTTGCCATCTAGATGTAAAAATAATTAGATTCTAAATTAGTTTAGCAAAGTTTGACAATGTAATTTTCCTGACTTGCAAAATCAGAAAATTTGTCTGTTGGTTTCTGCTGACAAGTCGGGATGTAGTGTCAGGTCCAATCATGTAGAGCAATAAAGAATTGGCTACCAACTCATTAGTGGGTCATGGGTTAAATGAGGTGCTTTTCTTTTTGGGGTGGGGTTTGAGGCTGGGATTTGCCCATTGTTCCTAGGCTCAAGCGATATTTTGTCACCGAGAAAAACTATGTTTTGGGCACAAGGAGACCCATGATGTAAATCTCATAGATGCTCTCGTTTCTTGCTGGTTAACCCTGGTTTTGGTTGTTCCTCTTTAATTTGCAGTCTAACTAGTTTTTTTTTTTCCCAAAGCATTCTAGCTAATTGCAAAAAAAGAGAAACTTTTCTGGAAGATACCTTTCTGCGCATTGCATCTTGCCAGTATGTCACTGTAGTTCAATTTTCTGCACTGTGCTCATTAATGGGTTAGATGAGGTGCTTTTGTTTTTGGATTTGGGGTTTGGGGCTTGGGCTTTACCCTTTGGTTAGAGATCTTAGTTTCCAAGTTCACATGACGCTGTTCTCTTGCTGAAAGAGACTGCATTGCAGCGTGTGGACCCATGATGTAAATCTCATCTATGTTCTTGGTGATTGACTGTGTTTTCTTTTCTCTTTTTAATTTGCATTCTCACTAATTGCAAAGAGAAAATTTTTTCTGGAAAATATCTTTTGAGCACATCTTGCTGATGCCTCAGTGTGCAATTTTCTGGACTATGCTGATCTCATGCCTCCTGTTTCCATCACTATCGTGTGTGCTGAAATCTGATGTGACAATAGTTGCCCGTTTAGTGGGATTTTTTCATGATTGATAATTTAACCTCTTACATTATTATCTATTTTGTTTGTAAGGTATCTGACCATCTTTAAACTAATAAGAAGTTGCTGTATTTGCAGATTTTATGTTGCGGAAGTCCTCCTTGCTTTGGAATACTTGCATATGCTTGGAGTCATCTACCGGGATTTGAAGCCAGAAAACATTTTGGTCCGAGAAGATGGTCACATTATGCTTACAGATTTTGACCTGTCTCTCAGATGCACTGTCAGTCCAACTCTCCTGAAATCATCTCCATCTAGGGGGGATCCTGCAAGAATTTCTGGTCCCTGCACTGAGTCCAACTGCATAGAGCCTTTTTGTATTGAACCATCCTGTCAAGTCCCATGCTTCAGCCCCAGGTTTTTACCTGCTGCTGCAAAAAACAGGAAGTTAAAAAATGACCTTGCAGCTCAAGTCAGATCATTGCCACAGCTTGTGGCTGAGCCGACTGATGCACGTTCCAATTCCTTTGTTGGAACTCATGAGTACTTAGCTCCTGAGATCATCAAAGGAGAGGGTCATGGAGCAGCAGTTGATTGGTGGACATTTGGCATCTTCCTTTATGAGCTTTTATATGGTAGAACACCATTTAAAGGTGCTGGGAACGAAGAAACACTGGCCAATGTGGTTTTGCAGAGCCTCAAGTTTCCAGATAGTCCTCTTGTTAGTTTTCAGGCAAGGGATCTTATTAGAGGATTGTTGGTTAAGGAACCAGAGAATCGGCTGGGAACTGAGAAAGGGGCTGCTGAGATAAAGCAGCATCCGTTCTTCGAAGGCTTGAATTGGGCACTAATTCGTTGTGCCATTCCACCCGAACTACCAGATTTTTATGAATTTGGAATTTCATCTCAGGAAAGCCAGAGCAAGTACTTGGAATATAATGCGATGGGAGAGCATCTTGAGTTTGAGTTGTTCTAGTGAGAAAATACTGTACCATTAGGGGGAAGAGCCTCAAGCGAAGAAGCACCCTTCAAACTTAGGCTATCATCTTCTGTTGTAACTAAATGTTTAGCTTATAATGTAAATTAATTGGAAAATTTGTGCCAGGGCTGTCAGTCAGATTTTAGCATTTTGCACCTTGTGATGCTCTTTTGAGCACAATGTGCCACGCCACATCAATATTAGCTCCTTGGTAAACATGGCACGTTTCCCCATAAAACTCTGCACATATTTTCTGTATGCTTCTGCCATACGCTTCTTTTGTTCTCTCTTTACTGCGAAATGGTCAATCATTTAGGCAAATCCCATTTGAAATATGGACTGTGAGGCTGATCCATTTTATTTGGTTTGGCGTTTAATATATTTTCATATTAGTGTTTAATAACATTATCTAATACTAAAATCGTATGTTAATATTTTTCAATTAGTTAGTGTTAGAAAACGAGTATGAACTGATAACTCAAACTATATTATTTTGATAAATTATTTACACGTGCTCGAACTATCCAGTAAGTTCGCAGCATATAATTGTTAACCGGGATCAGACCCGGAAATGAGAGGCCTGCCTGTCGGCCCACCCGCTTGCTTAATGAGGACGAGTAAAACGCAACGTTTTAAAGGCACGAGGCATTCTTCATTCGAGCCAAACGCTTTCTTCGGTTTTTTCTTGCATTCTCTCTATCCTTCCTCGTACGCGAAGCAGGAACTCACTTCATAGTTTCAATGGCGTCAAGCTCACTCGATAATTTCATTCTCGTCGTCTGCACTGATCATAATTCGATCCAACCTAATAGCACAGATTGGAAAATCTGCATTTCAACTGAGGATATTCATAGCTGGGATTTGACTAAAATTCTCCGTTACCGAACAATTGAAGTTCAAGCCAATCGAGAAAGGCAAGAGGAGTTTCATTCCTAATCCTTCATTGCAATTTTTTGTTTCTTGTATTTCAAGTTAATCGTCTATGTCTAAATTCCTTTTTACAGGCTAATTGAAAGATCTTCATATTTCCATGGCCTCCTAAGTGGAAGCTTCAGGTTCTTCGTCGTCTCTGATTGTCTGTGAACATTTCAATCGGATTGCTAGTTGAATGTTATCGTATTTGGTTATTTAGTTTTTTTTAGTTATTTTAAATAGTACTGGTGGTCGGGAGATGACAAAATGTCGTATTCATTTATCTCTTTTCTTTTTGCTCAATTCCTCTCTTGTGTCTGAGAAAACTGGGGAGATAGTGGATAATAAATAAAAGAAATCTCATCGAATTGATAAGTTTGAACTTGGTGGAGCTTTGAATTAGTATTTGTAAAACCCTGCTATTAAAACAAACATTTTCTTGGCAAGCAATTGGAGCATTTCCTTTTTTCCAATCTAACTTAGTTTGTAATTGGATGTAATCAGACCAAAAATTTGTGATGATATTTTAACATAAATGTGTTTTACTATTCTATGTTTCACCTTTTTAATTACTCTTTTTCTGGTCACTTGTTGCTTTCTGAATTGCTTACAACTCATGCAGCGAAGCCTGCCTCAATTGTATTTCAATCCAGTGGAACCTGGAGACCTTTTTGAATGTCTTGAGGTGTATCTATGATTGCATATTGAATATTACACCTGATAACTTCCTCTCTCTTTTTGAGGTAAACAATTACGTAATGTTTACACCAAATCCATTAATAAAATACTAGTTTGTAATTTGTTGATCATAATGAGGTCATCTTTCTTTTTTCCCTTGAGTGAACTGAGAGAAGGCTACCCAAAATGTTGTTAGCTTTCTGGAAAAATTTTAAGCTAGTAACTGAAAGCCTCTTTTATGTTACCATTTAGCATTAATTTTCCTGATTCTATTGTTATTGAGCTAAAATCTTCCAAGTACAGGGGTTGAAATATTTTAAAAAGGGGGTATTATCATGTGACTGTAATGTCATATCCGATAAAAAAAAAGGGTTACTGTATACTTATGTGAACAGGGTCAATGAGTGATAAAAAAAAAAGGGTTGCAAGTGACCGTCTTTGCACTTGGGGGGGGCGGGGGGGCGCTTAAGGTCTCCCCAAGTGGGAGAGTCTATTCATAATTTGTGGTAGTGGGGGCTTGGGCTTGCACAGCCCCTACTGTTATTTTTCTCTCCAAAGTTCACAGGAGGTTATGGAGTTGATCTCATGATCTCAGTCTGTAAAATATCTTATAAGTGCAGTTTTCTCTTGGGTTTGGATATATAGGTATATTAATACTAACATCAAACTAAATAATGTCAATGTGGCACCTTCAGTGTTGTATGCCATGGTCATAGTCTAATATATCATTGATTGAAAAGCACAAGATGTGGTGCTCTTGTCTCTTCTGTTATGAAGCATGTTGCCAGTGGTCTTAAACAGCTGAAAGCACATAGCTATTGTTCACTAAATCAGACTGACTATAAATATATGCTGTTAAACTTTGTATTTAATTTTCAGGGTTCACTTTATTTTGGAGTGGAGAAGCTTCTTTCAAAGTGTAAAACTTGGTTTTTCGAGGCAACTTCATTGAAGGGGCTACTGCAAATAGAACTGGATGATTTGATTCATATTTGGAACTTTGGTTTAGAGCATGGTAAGGTTTGATATTTTGAAGACTTCCAGAGATAAAGTATCTATAAAGTGACTTTTTTAAAAAAAGTTTGGCGTGAACCTCTCTAATAGCTCATTTGGAATGTTATGCAGCAAATGATTTTGTTCCAGAGTTGTGTGCAAGCTATCTTGCAAGAAATTTTGTATGTGCTTGACTTCCATTTACATGTTGGGTATTTCACCATTCAAACACTCTAATTCTCTTATTAAAGTTTTCTGCATTATGAAGTTGTTGGTTCAATGACTAGTTTTTCTTGAAAATTTCATTTGTTTGATGTTGAAATTAAAGTACATTTAGTTCCGTGCCCGCAGTGAAGAATTTACTTGTCTATTAGGGAGATGTCAAATGAAAACCAGATTTGTTGAACTGTTAAGGAAATTGAATTTGAAGATTTACTTTGTGTCTCAGTGATATGTATATTCTATCATAACCTACAAATGGGTCTCTCAATATGCTATTTTCTTATGCAGTTTTATGCTGCTGGTATGAACTTTTTGATTTGTTGGATCAATGAACCTTTTCCATGCTTGAGCTGAAATCTAAAACAAAAGAATCAACCAGATGACTTATTAAAAGGCGCATACAAAAAAAATTTTGAGTGTGTCTGTAATTTAGCCAAGAAGAATAAGATATAGATGCCGTAGAAGTAACGAGCCTTCAGTTCACAGGATTGAATATAATAGTCATTTGTTCTTGACAGTGGAATGATTTGGAAGATTTGGATATGATCGTCATTTTTTCTTGACTATGAAATGACTTGGAAGATTCAGAATAGATTTTCTTTTTGGTGTTTTTGGGTCTGTCCTCCTGATTTAGAGATTTTCATTTCTACCTCTTTGTATGCATTCAAGCGAACAAGGATCATGAGATATTTTGAAGGGGCAATATTTGCTGGATTATGGGTCCTTTAGTTGGATAGAAATCTGAAAATATTTTGGATAAGGTCTCAATTGCTTAATAAATTTGGGAGACTTTCTTCTCTTGTGGTCAAAATGGATGGTTTCTTTTGGGGGATTTTCTTTTTATCACACGCTACACAGGAAATGGGATAATATTTTGATGTACACAGGATTTCTTTTGTTTCTAACTCTTTTGAAGAATAGCTGATACTCCTCTCAATTGTGTTTTTTCTCTTTTTTTTCATAGTACTAATTTTATTAAAGAAATAAAAGTTTGGTGTCTTTTGCAAGAATTATTTTATCACAGTACTGGAACCTGTTTCTGTTGGTGGAAAATTAACTAATGGTGGTCCATTTTCTGCAGATGTGGGCTGTGTCTAGTAAACATTTTCAAGATCTCCCATACAATTTGTTATTGCGTTGCATAAAGCACCCACATTTGACAGTAGAGAGGTAGGTTAAAAGTCCTTGAAATTCCTGATTCAATTATTTCGATGTGCAACACTTTTGTAACTCACATATCTGACTGATGTCTTGCAGTGAGATGCACCTCCTGAATGCACTCCTAACTTGGCGCAATGCTAACACAAAACAGTTGGAATGTTCGAGCACAACTCAAGATGAGTTCGAAGATATTTTGAAAAAGGTATAAATTCATGGACTACTACAAGGCTAACAATTACTGCAGAAGATGTCCATTCTCTAGGTTAAATCCTTGTTCTCATTCTTTAGCCTTACACCTCCTAACAAATGCGTTGCATAGGGAGGAGGTGGCCATTTAAGCAATTTCTTGACCCAGCAAAAAGAAAAAAGCTGGGTGACACCTTCAATAAAGAATGAACTCCTAAATAGATAAAATTGTTTCTTTACATGCAAGACATAGATAAGATGGATAATGTTCCCCCACATGCAAGAGACAGAAAACTTGACTGACTACGAATTACCTTTGTCCTTTAATGATAGAGGGGCCATATAATGAGCAAAATGGGAGAGTGAAAAATAGTGATCCACTGAGTAGAATGTGCCTCGGCACTTCCACACTTTTTGGTCGTCAGTTGTATTTAACATGGCGCAGTCACTGTCCAATTCTTATAAGGGCCGTGCAACTGGTTTTCTTGCACATGTCTCAGTCACGACAATGGGCTTCAGATGAATGACGCAACTCTATATTTTTTTATATGACAATAGCATACAGATACTGAAAGAGGAGATCGTTAAGAACGTTAACGAGGTAATCCATCTTACCCTCGAATGATGGATGGTCATTAGAATTGAGGTTATGCCACTGAACTATAAGCATTCACTGATATATAATAGTCACTAAGATTGAGGGAGAAGAAAGATAAGGAATTACAATGGAGTGAGCAAAAACTTACAGTACTGGCATAAACTTAACTGATTCAATAAACAAGCTACCGTGTTTATGATCATTGCCCAATTATCCTCAAAATGAGACAAAAAAATGCTAAGATAATCCCTTTCTCTTTAACAACAGAAAAACCTAATGAGTTTTATTTTAACTAATTAACATACTGATGTAAGAGTTATCTTCAAGTAACAGTATGAAGTTCTATCACTCAGTAACAGAGAAATAAACGGGTGCAAAAAAGTTTGGTTTTAGATTACCTTATAGTTATCTTTTTATAGTTGATCATTATCTAAGACAAAGGAGAAGCAGATTGGTTAAATGTGAATCTTTACTGTGTTTTGTCGTGAGAATACAGTGTTCTTTCTTTTCGCTTTATTTGATTATGATTTTTATTTGAAATATTTATTTTAATGTTCTACAGGTCCGCGTTAACCTTTTGCCAATTTGGTTTGCTGCAGGTAATTTTTGTGACTGCTGATGTCATGACAAGACATTTTTACATAATATTTTTGGTTATATCTGTTAATTCTAAGGGTTCAGCTTGGCTCATGTTTCAGGGAAAATAAGATCCCACAGTCTTTCTAATCTTGCCAAGGAGAGCATTGGCTCAATTATTAGATTAATAAGGACTCCTCCTACTGGCTTAATAAATCTTTTTGTAGACTATGACTTAGACTATCTCCGAATTCGGTTGACGGAATATTCTGAGGTATTTTTTCCTCTATTGCTGAAGTAGCTTGGAGATTGAGAAACCATACATTGAGTCTGCCACATAATTAAATATTTTGGGTAGAACTTAGGGCTTTATAACTTTGACATAGCACAACATTTTTGACATTTTTATCTGTGATTAGACAATCTATATGTGCAGAGGATCTGAAATTCTACTTCAAGACAGGTAGGGTGTCAATGAACTGACCCAAGCTGATAAGTTTAAACTATACATAATTAAGCTTGATAAACTTGATAAGTAGCTCTTCTAAAGACCTATCTATTTAATTTTTTTAAAAATATTTATGAATATATTCGAAATATAGTTAAGATACAATTGTTTCTAAAACATATTACATATACATATTTTGATAAAATATATAAAACCGTTTAATATATAAATAGATAAACAAACACATTCGCGAGTTTTTAAACCAAATAACTTCAGGCTCAAATTTAGCTTAATGCACCTTTTCTTAAGCTAACATTCAGGTGAATTTGAGTTGACTGAACTTGGATGAAATTTTATTGAGCTAAGTACAAATTGTTTACGAGCATGTTTGGTATGTTACCATTTCTAAACGCAAAGCATTCTTATATTCTTCTCTCCCTTCCTGCCCTCTTTATTAACCTTGGCTTATTTTATGCGCTAGTTGTTTGTGTACAAGGGGGCAGTATGTCCTTTTCCTTACAGCTGCTATACGTGCTGTTCTCAGGAGAAAAATTACCTAATATTGTCTGTCATAAACTTTTCTCTTTTGAGATGTCCAAAAGAGGTTGAGGTTGCTTTTTCTACCTTCTTATGCTTTCATTACCTTTTATCTATATATCCCCTACTTATTAGGTACTTAAATGTGCGAAGGGGCAAGCTGAATTGTTATAGTGTGCGGAATTTGTATACATTATGAATGAGAAGCCATGGTGATGTTTGATTTTCCAGCATTCATAAGTCATCTTAGAACCCACCTTGTTTGTCTTGATTTATATTGCACTTTCTTGTATGCCTATTATGTTTCTAAATTCTTTTTTATAACTTTTGCTCCCTGTGCAGAAACTAAACCTTTCAGGCTGTCCTCAGATAACATCTGCAGTCCTGTTCCTATCCGTGCTTCCTTCTTACCGTATGGACCCTACATTAAAGAATAGTATCAAACGAATATTGGTCAACCTTGAACAATATGACAAAGATCAAAGTCAAATCTCTAAGAGTTTGAACCTGACATTACGTTTTGAAGCAGTTCAAGAGATTAATATTTCCAAGTGCTCAAGGCTAAATATTGAAGCTGCCATCGAGTGCTTCTCCAAGTCATTTCCATCATTGATAACCCTAAAAGCTGCTTATCTTTTAAACTTTAAAATAACTACTTTGTGCAAACTAGTTGAGAAGTGCCCCTTTGTTAGTGAAGTTGATTTAGCTGTTGATATTAGTCCACTTATACCGGCACAAGTATCAGTTATATCCTCAAGTCTGGCAACAATGCAGCCTCTTCCAATCCCATCCTTAACTCTTGGTGTTGATCCTTTGACTTCTAGATTATGGGATAGTTCTAGACCATCACTATCAAGCCTCACAGTACTAAATTTAGAGGGCCGAAGTGATCTCAATGGTGAGATATGGTTTTGTTTGTTTACTGGTATACCTTTACTTCCATTTTATTGTTGCATTATTTACCGAGTAGAAGTTCATTATGTCCCAGTGAAATGGTAGGTTGCACATTTGTCAAACTTTCTGTCTACTTGATGATAATATCTGTATGCTTAAGCTTATTTTTAGTCCAATAACTTTAACTAGCCAATCTCTTCATGATAAGGGATCAGAAACTTTTAATGGACCATGGCATGGAATCAATAGGAGTTGACATCATTAATCTTGTACTACTTGGATGCATGTATTGCATATAAATCATGAATGACTATTTTTTTTTGTTTTTCTTACCATTTTACTAACAGTGTCTACTACTTATGTTTGTACCAGATTCAGATCTCTTGTTAATCTCAAAATTCTGTCTATCCTTACAGCACCTGAACATAAGAGGATGTATTTCAGCGACAGATGTCTGCATATCATATTTAATAAACAGAT
>NW_019014687.1:456066-466864 GCF_000150535.2 Carica papaya
GGAAGGGAGAAGAGAGGACGAGAGGAGAGAATTCAGAAAGGATTCTAAGGTTGTTCGTTAATTAGAAAGTTGTAGGCAAAATCCTAGCATGCCAATATTCAGTAAAGCCTCCCATTTCTACCAGTACCAAGCAGACAATCCAAAATAGCAAAACAGAAAATTTCTGAGAGTACTACTAATTACCAGCTAAGTAACAGAATTATTCCATTTCTAGATACTCAAAGCTGGTACACCAGCTCAGCTCAGTGGATATTTTTCTTCTTTTTTTGATAATAAACCTTGAGTGCGTTGCCATCTCCCTCAGTATTCTTCTTACCATTTTGACCCGAGTTGTGTTGGGTCTCAACAACTTTTCTGCCTTTGGAAACTTCCTTGTCCTCAAGAAAAAATTCTGGAAATTGCTTCTTTAGAAAAATGATGTCTTCTCAGGTAGTCACCTCTGGTTCCAGTTAGCCCACTGCACCCAGACTGCTCGGTTGTCTGTCTTCCTTTCTGGACAGTTCTCTTCTGCAAAATTCTAAGCAGTTCAATTTTTGGGAGTCCCTCTGTGTCCACTGCAGGCAATTCATCACAATGAACATTGCTTCTGAAAATAAATTTCTTCATGGAACACAGGATGTATTCTAGCACGATCAGGTAATTTCAATTTGTATGCAGCTGGTGGAAAACCTTAAGGCTCCAGGAACACGTTGGAAAAACTGCCCAACAGCTGCTGCTTCAGGCTGTTTGCTTCTGGATTCTTAGCTCTTTCTCCTTCCAGACTGCCATTTCCGCACACAATACAGCCGCATTTGACTGCTATTTCTTCCTCATCATTCTGCTCAACCCATTACAAGTCTTCTTAATTTGTTATTCTCTACCAGCCCCATCAGTTTAATTTCTCTTCCATCCATAGTCAACGATACAAGATTGTACAAAATCAAAGTTAATGGGCCTGAACTGCCTCATGCAGTCTACTCCAAGGATCATATAATAGCAACCCAGTTGTAAGATTCTGGAGCTGTAACAGAATCTATAGCTCTGCATTTTCTTGAACTTCTACACATTTCCTGTGACTAGTAACATTTTGTCCATTGGCCACAACAATGCTAAGAATCTTCTTATTCACTACTTTGTCCTTTAGCTGTTCAGCCACACCTACACCCAAGGAGGGATGCAAGTGGCCGCTATCCAGTAATATAACAATTTGTTCTTCTCCAGGATCCCTTTTATTCCTACAGGCCTCCCACAACTGCATCTTCAATAGTCTGCAAGGATATAGTTACTTGAATAGGATATGTTCTATAGGCTCGTACTTCTGTTTCCTTGAGTTCTAAGGAGACAGAATTTCAAGTCTGGTGGATGAATCATAACCGTGTGATCAGAGCGTGATTAATGGCAGAGACAGTTCTGAATCGTTGATGAGAGAAGATCGTTCCTAGTTGGGTTGGATCTTGGGTAGGGTGGTTACTCGGTTGTCTGACAGACTAATCAAAAATAGTTCCTGCCCCTTCTACCTCTGTTTCTACTCCCTCTTTTTCTCTGGCTCCTCCTTACACCCTTCCATGGTCAAAACAGCCCTGTGTTCATATTGATAACCTGGGAAGAATCTCTCCCCACATTTGAAGCAAGAGTTGAAGTGTCTTTTGTGGTCATTCGAGTTGGCTTTTTGGTGATGGTAGGGTCCTGTTTTTTGGTATGTTTGCATTTTAGTGGTGGCTTCCATTGCAGAGTAGGTATATGATGAGCGTTTTTTGGTTGAGACAGGGGGCTGTAGGTTGTGGTGTGTGGTTGTTTTTGAAGGATTGCTGGTGGAATTGTATGGATAAATTTTTTGGTTTTCGGGACCTTGCTTCCACAACTTGTTCTTGAACCAAGGCCTGTTCAAAAGCTTGGTTTAAATTTTTCGGTTTAAGGAGTTTGAGCATGGTTTAAGTTCGTCATTCAATCCGCTTATAAAGCTGGAAACAAAGTATTTCTCACTAAGGATTGGGATCTCCATCAACATCAATGAATGCAGCTCTTCAAACTGCTCCTGGTATTTTAAAACAGTCCCCTCTTGAGTGAGTTTATTAAACTCCTCCACAACATCAATATTGGCTGCTTCCCAAAGATTCTAGAAAGTTCTTCGACAAACTCATCCCTGCACTGAACCTCATTCAGACTTCCCACCCTTGATACAATAAATCAGCCGTTTCAGCTAAAACTGGACTCACCAGCTCGATTCTTTGCTCCTCCACAACTCTATGTACCTGAAAATACTTCAGGCACCTCCTAACCCAGGACTGCAGGTTTCCACCCTAAAAAATGGGTATTGCTACCCTTAGAAAGGCACTATTTGAGTTACCCTGACTAGAGTCTGGACCGTTATTGGTCCTCCCTGCTCCCTTGTCCTTGAAGTGGGTAAAACACCCTTGTGAGGCTGACTAGGTAAAGGGGAAGAAGATGCCCGGGCTGGTGCTTCAAGGGGTTGCAGCATGCTGTGCACTATTTCTACCAGACTTTCAAAGTGTGCTCCCAGCGTTGCTTGTTTCTGTTTCTCTGTTTCTTTGAGCTCATCAGAATTGTGCTGCATAGTATCTTAGATTTCTGTCATGAAGCCTTTCAGTTTCTGGTTGAATTCTTGCACCGAGTCTTCCAAGAGTTGAATATGTCGATGATTTGTTATGGCAGCCTTTCTGGTTGTGCGTGCCATCACAAATCTAGATGTCAAGGTGTCCTCAGTATCGGAGAGCTCTTATATCAAGTTGTTAGGAGCTTCAGACGTGAATTCCTCTGTGAATTTGTGTGAGAGTGAGTGAGAGATAAGGAGTTTTAGATTGAGTAGAAAGGACAGAAAAAAAAGATTTTAGGGCTTGAATGAGAAAAGAGAAGGGAGAAGAGAAGATGAGAGGAGAGAATTTAGAAAGGATCCTAGGACTCCTCGTTAGTTCAGAAAGTTGTTGGCAAAATTTCTAGTATGCCACCATTTGGGACAAACTTCCTATTTTCATCAGTACAAAGCAAAAAATCCAAAATAGCAAAGCAGAAAAATTCTGAGAGTACTACCTATTACCAGCTATGGTAACAGAATTATTCCATATCTAAATACTCAAATCTGGTATGCTAGCTCAGCAAAGCGGATATTTTTCTTCTTTTTTCGATAATAAATCTCGAGTACCTTGCCACCTCCCTCAGTATTCTTTTTACCATTTTGACCTGTCTTTGGGGTGTTAACAGTTTACTTGTGGTCACTCTACTCCATGTATTCTCTCTTTACATTTGTGTTACTTGGGGCCTCGAGTTCTATAAGATCATGGGATATCATGTCCTGTTTGATTGACTGACCTGTGTTCTGTTAGGTCTCTTAAAACCCTACTAGTCCTTTTTATATATATGTTTTAAAAAAAATTCTAATCTTTGTGAATTTTTGAAGTTGTTCTTTGGGTGCTTGAGAGGGTTGGAAGTTTTTGTGTAACCAATCTGAATCAAATTGTGTGATGATTTTTCCTTCTGGCACTCAGATGCTGCAAAAAGGACATATCTGATGGATCAACTTATGCAGGTGTGGATGAAGCATCTCTGCTTGAGTTGATGTCTCAAACACAAAAGCTAAAAAATCTTTGCTTGAGGGATACTCACCTTACAGATATTGCTCTCTATAATTTCTCAGGTTCTTCGTTGGAGATGCTTGATGTTTCTAACACTAAGGTTAATCATCTGATTTACAGATTCTGATGCTTGTTTCCTTTAAATGTGTTTAATGTAGGTGGATACGGGTCTTTTTTCATTATTATTGTCAGTTTGTGGACACCATTTAAAGAATAGACATTGGATGATCTCTTACTTCTTTCCAACAAAAATTCTGAACAGATTGTATAATTGATTCTAACTACCTCTTAAATAATCTATAATTTCTGAAAGAAGTATATGGTTTATTGTTATTTCTTTTGTTTGATTTTTGTCCTGTAGTGAAGACAATCTTCTGTATTATATTGTTTTGTGGTGGTACTTTGGTATTTATGTTGTGATATCCTTTGTTAACCACAAAGCATTCGTCTTTTCTTCGGTGTTGATAATTAGCTGCGCATATATAGACTGACTCTCTTGCTAAGGTTTGTGTTATATATAAAATCATGTGGCTATGTGTAGTAAATGAAATTTCTCACCAACCTGCAGATTTCCAGCACTGCAGTCGCTCATATTGCTCGTAGAAATCCTGGTTTGAAGTGCTTGGAAGCAAGGGGCTGTAGAAATTTGCATCAGCAAGAGAAAACTGAAGGAGCAAGGTTCTCTTCCTCTTGCATGTGTAGTGAACTAATTACTGAATTAGGCAGGACATGCATATTGGAAGAAATTGCCATAGGTTGGGGGTTTGCTTACTCATCTCTAGAGGTTCTCAGTTCTGCAGTTACATCGTTACGGGCAATAGCTGTTGGTTTAGGTGGATCATTAGGTGAAGGTGCATTGAAGCTACTACCAACTTTGTGTCCTCTCCTAGAGTCATTAATTCTTCAGTTCCAGGTATTTCTTGTGAAGTGAATATTTAAATATTCGTTTGTTAGGTTGCAACTGTGACAGGAGTATCATATTCTGTCCTTGTTTATCTGCTTGGGATGAGCGTGTTGCTGCTGAATTAATGCAAAAATTTAGTGCTTATGCATATCTTTTTGATTGTTGAAGCATCTATTAAATAAGAGAAATAGGCATTCCATGCATAAGTAGAAAATAGAGATCTCTATCATAATGCCGGTTGAGGTGAGAGTCTTATCATGTTTTTACTCTTAAAAAAACAGAACTTTCTTATTTTCTGGAGAAAAATATCATCAAGTGGCATCTTTCTTATTGTCAGAACTAGTACAAGGAGTTGAGCTTTTACATTGGGACATTTTGTCTTAAATGGTCCCTTATTGTTACTTGTTCGGAATTCAGACTCTTTAGGAAAGTTTCTGGAAAGACTTAACAAATGATAGTGTATTATACTTGTCTCTCATATATAAAGCAAATATTTTGGATTTAACTATTTTCTGGTAATATTGCTTATTTTTCTTGATCTGCTTGTGGTCTCCCCCTCCCTCTAAATTTATATCTCGCTTTTTTTGAAACTAAACCCAATTCATCAAGTTCAATATTTGGTATGCTTGTCCTTACAGGTGATCTCCGATTGCATCATTGCAAATATTATGAAATCACAGAAGCACTTGCAAGTTGTGGCCTTGTGCTACTGTTTTGGTGACATATCCATGTCAAGTTTCAGGTTCTCTGTTCCAAATCTTCGGAAATTGAGGCTTGAAAGGGTTACTCCTTGGATGACCAATAATGACTTGTTTACTTTGACTCAGAACTGTGTCAACATAATTGAGATTTCATTGGTAGGATGCATGCTTCTTGATGCAGGTCAGTGGTTTATTATATTTTAAAGGGCTATCCGTTGCTTTAAAACATATAAACTAATGTTCATTTGTTTCATGAGTTGATTTATGAAAAGATTCTAAGTTTGATTGACTGACTGTCAACGATGATAGATTCTTTATGGAATTGATAACTAATAAGTTTTTTTTTCGCATTTTTCGTTTCTTTGCAGGTGCTCAACAAATTATTTCATTCGGATGGCCTGGCCTGATTTCTCTTCGTCTTGAGGTTTAATTAGTTGTGGATCTTGTATTGTGACAATTTCTAATTTATGCTATTTAATTCATGAGATAATAAGTGTGATCATGATATTTCAACAACAGAATTACAGAAAAGAAAAAAAATCATGAATCCAGATGGAGCCATCTGAATCAAATAACAAATATATCTAGAAGCATCTATAGAGGACACTGTCACCCTCCTAATCCAACATCAGTTTGACTGTGTCAAGTTTCTGAATTATCTGTACAGATGGCACTTGAAAACTTCATAGGAGTGATATCTATTCCTATCCCAAAATGTTTGATATGCATCCATGGCAGTTGATACCCTTTCACCCTCTTTTCCCGCTTTATCTTCTTCAAAGGATAAATGATTTACTACTGGATTTTCTTGTAGTTCATAATTATTTGAAGAAAATTGTTCTCCTAAATTTTCTTATAAATACAAGTATTTGGATGATTGGCAGTGCTTGGTATATTGAATATGTGGTTTTGTGGCTCAGGACTGTGGAGAAGTAACTGCCAATGGAGTTTGTTCTCTTTCGAATTGCATTGCTCTTGAAGAGCTTCTGCTGCGCCATAATGTGAGCTTTTTATTTCTGGCATTTTCTCTGCACTTTGCATGATGTCTTATCCAAGAAGGACGTATGCTATCCCAGTTTTATAGTGTATAGACATGACCTAAACTTTGGTATATATAGCTTTGTGTGAAAAGCTGTATATAGATATATTTGAAGATATTCTCAGAAAAGCTGGGCAATTGACATACTTAAATCTTGTTGAGTATAAATTGTATTATTGGTTTTCCTAGTGTAAGAGTATCATACAGTTTAACTATGGACTTTCTGGGTTATGTTTGTCATTGGTGTTGAAAAGGATTAGAAGTTACTCGTTCTTGGTGCATTTTGATAGAATATGCATAATTAATTAATTGCACAAAGATGAGGCTACGGGTGTTTCTTAAATTTCATCTTCCATTGACTATATTTTCAGAATGTACAAAAAAGAAGTGTATTTATTTCAACGGGACATGGCAAATAGGTTGCAGCCTTGCAATCTCAATCTTCTCCTAGCTGTCCTTACTTTAAGAAGAAAAGGAAAACATTTGGTGCTCAAATTACTTTTAGGTTACATGTAGAAGAAATTAGAGTTTTTATGGAATTTTTTAGCAAATCATATTTGGTTCAATTAGAAGATAATGAAAATACTTTCTAAAATGATGAAAAGTGATCTCATGTGCAAGTACTATGAAATTTTAAGAATGTATCCCAATTTCATCAATTTTGATAGAATTCATGGTTTCATGTCTGATTGAATTCCATACAAGGCAAATGTTTTGTCATTTAATATAAACTTCTTTTCTCCAGTTGGAATAAATGTGCTTTGCAAATGAATTCCTTAATATTTTTAGATTTGTATAAATATATAGCCCGAGATTTTTTTTCCACATCTTGGATACTTGGCAGGCGTGCTAACTCAATCTGTTTTATCTTTTGACTGGATTCTTGCCAACATCACGCAGGGCCCTGGAATCTGTAAGAACTTCATTCTTGATGCTGCTTCGAAGGTGACTTCATAAATGAAAACATCCCTGCTTTCTTATGCTCTTTGTTATAAATCGACTTCTGCAACTAACGTCATTAGTATCTTTATGATGACCACAGATGCCCATGCTTCGACAAATATCATTAGATTTATGTGACGCAAGCGAGGGTGACTTTGACATTCCAGATGTGAGTAGCTAAGCTTTTTCTTCCCTCTTTTTTTGTAATACCTGCTATATAATATTTATGTCGATCTGTGTAAGTTCAGCGATTATGCTTTTGTGATTTCCTTAATAGAATTTTATGTCTCAGCAAATTTAGAGAAAGATTGTAGTTATTTTTTAGTCTAATATGTTTTGAGTAACACTTAAGCTCCATTTGGTTAAATTTATACACATAAATTTTAACTATTTTGTTCTGTTTTCATTCAATTCCTAAATTTTTAACTATTTTATATGTAAAGTTTAGTTCATTTACATATTTGATTCATTTCATCAACCAATATCACTTATAATTTTAGTTTCACAATGTTGAATTTTTGTTGTTGTTAAGAAAAGAGTTAATAAAAAGTCTTTTAACTTAAATAAGACATGAACTCGATTTAGAATTTTAATACGATTTTTGTCTAAAATTTCATTTATACAATAGAATTAAGATTTGAATCAAATGCAACATTAAGACTTGTGTCCACTAAGAATTTGACCTGCCAAGCTAATTCATGTCAGTTAGAAGCACTTTTTGAGTCTTGACTCTCAGTTGTTCTCCTGCCCTTATAATATATATAAGTTCAGTCCTGTCTCTTATGCTGTTATGAATTCCAGCTTTATAATAGGTGCTTCTTAAGTACTGTCAAGATTGCGAGGTGCAAGTCTCAAAAATGCGCTTTAAGCCTTCAGCAAGTTCAAGAGGCACGAGGAAGGCCAGTGCATAAAGAGACATTAGTGTTGGCATGGAGCAGCAGACATTTGGCTAGGACAGTGGTGAAGGAAAGACTTTAGCATTACCAATGAGAGGGGGCAACCTCCGACTGTTCAAATCATATATGTTTTTTTGTGACTGTTTAGTGCTTTATAACTTACTTTTTTTTGTCATTATATATAAAATTATTAATTTTATAGATTATCATCCTGGAAGTTTTTTGTTACTTTTATTAATTTTGATATTTTTGAAGTGGAAGTTTTTAAATATTTAAACGGCTAGACATATACAGATTTCTGAAAAAATTAATATTTTATGTTAAATGACAAACAAATATGATTAAAGACTACTAAATCATAGAAGAGAAAAAAAATCATGAGTTTAGACTGTAATAAAATGGAATTATGTTAGTACAATAATAGTCTACGAATTGTGGTATATGCATAATTGTAACATAATTTTTTATTTTTGTATTTGGATTACTTCGTTACCACTTTCCATATTTTATAGTTTTTAAAATGTGAGTTTGAATTCTTTTGTGGGTAACTCAATATCATGTTATGTGCATATCTAAGATTGATACGAGAATTTTAACTAAAAATTACCTCACGGTCTAAAAATATTTTAACAAGAATAAAATAAATTCTAAACTGTTAGAAATACATATCATTATTAGAAAAAATAAATTTGAAATTGAGATAAATTTAAAATTGAAACGAAAAATCTTAGTTGAGCGCTCCTGTTCTTATAAATTATATTTTAGTTTTATTATAATTTTAAATAAAAATAATATTTTATGCGAGTTAAATTTTAATAATTAAAAAAAATAAAAATTTCTGAATTAATTTTTTTATTAAAAAAAATAAAAAAGAAAACAGTAAGAGGCTGGTTTTTTTTTATCCCTCTCCATCTCACATTTGACTGGTTTCTAGAGCATTAGATGTGCAACAAGTAAATTTCTTAAATGTCTGAAAGCAAACAGTTTGAAGTTCAGTTATTATTCCACCAGTGCTCGGATTAAAGTTGTAAACTAAAAGTAAAAACAAATATTTACCTAAAAGGCAGAGATAGTTTTTCACTGTTTCTATTCCCGATTTTGACCCTAATTTGTTTACTGAGATGCCGGATTTACCCCTGAATGTTACAAAAACTGCAACCGTATCCAAATTTAAAGTACAACTTGAGCCCAACGCTCGCTTCCTCCAGTCGCTCCCTTACCCCCAACACCTCCGGTTCTAGAAGTCTCTCACCGGTCCGAGCGGCGTAGGTGAGGCTTCACGGCTCCCTTCACCTTCCCTCTCATTTAATTCTCTATATATCTTCGCATTTTCTTCTCCTTTCTCACGCTGTAGATTTTTCTTTATCGTTTCCGTTGAATAATATTGTCCTTCCGATTCTCTATACAGATAAGCAGAGATAAAACTTTCTCAACCTTGACTTGGGGCTCGCTTTTTTCCGACGACTAAGGTACGTGCTTCAGACTCCTGCTCACTGTGCACTGAAATTCTTGGATTTGTTCGATTATATGAGTTATTTTCTTTGTTGTTTGATCGATTACGTGAACCCGGTGTTCATTAAGAATTAGGTTAGTTGTATCTTTTGTTTATTCTATTTGTAATATCAGGCGGGATAAGACTTTAATCAAGAATTAGTCAGGGCATCAGATGCTAACGAACCCCTGTTGTTGCCACTAGATTAGGGCGTTTCTTTGTTGGAGGTGTTGAGGTTAGGTTTCTTAGTAGATTGCTAATTAGTTACTCACATTGGTTGTGAAAGCTTATAACGAGTGGGCAACCCAAATAATGAAGGAGAAATGTTTTCTCTTATTTTCTTCTTAGGAATTTGCAGGGACCTTGATGGATTCTTTAATAGAATTGTGTCTAGACTGCCCAGGTAGAGCTAAGCATTGCTATCAAGCTAATTAGACAGAGAAGGTTCTTCTGGTTCAATCTTTTGGTTTCTACCAATAGTCGGTTCTTAAGCTGTATTTTTACTTAACTGAAATGTGGTTAAGCATGATCCGGCAATAAATATAAATCAAATGGAGTGCCAACCACATCATAAATCAGGTTGATGGTCCTTTTTCTTTCTTCTGTAGAAGGGATGTGTAAGAGATATATGGTGTAGGAGAATAGGAGAAAGGGAGGAATATCCTTATGCTTTCAGTTCATTTTTTGTTGGTACCATGATTCTAAAATTATATATGTTGATCATTCTTACCTTTGGAGCTCTCTTGCAGTGACTCCATTTTGAATATTCTTTTTTGGAATTGAACAAAATAATCAAACATAAGCAGGATTCAATGAAATAATGCAATTTATTTCAGACTAATGCAAAACTAAAAGTGGGTGAAAGAATTAAATGTGGGTGAATTGTATAATAATCATGGTATGCATAGTTGACCTAGTGCTCCTAAACTACTATAAGTCCTGAATGTGTCAATGGGCTGCTTTGAACTCTCAATATGGGTTCCAATCCAAAGGCCTTGAAGCATAACTTACAGAGTTTTTTTCATTTTTTTTGGCTGTTTAATTGCATTAGGAAGATATGGATGAAACTCCTTTTTATATAGTATGATTATCTGTTAGCAGGAGCAAGAATGCCAAAGGTGAAAACAAACCGTGTCCAATACCCAGAGGGCTGGGAGTTGATTGAGCCTACTCTTCGTGAACTACAGGCAAAGATGAGAGAAGGTTGTCATCTTGAACTCTAAGCCCATTCCTTCTGAAAAGCTTCTTTTACTGA
>NW_019014687.1:467071-505936 GCF_000150535.2 Carica papaya
AGGAAAAAAAAATGCGTATGTTGGAAGATTAGGATTTTGTTCTGATTCTGCATATTTCCATCATTGAAGATATTGGATGAACTCTATTTAGAAATCTTGTTAATGCATTCTCAGAATTAGAGATAAATATGGTAATGCACTGTATCAAAACATTACAGTAACCTCATGGTCTGGTTTTGAATTGCAGCCGGGTTATGAAAGACTCTGCTGCTTGAGATGCATGCAGCCTCGGGATCACAACTTTGCCACGACGTGTGTGTGCCGAGTGCCCAAGCATCTGAGGGAGGAGAAGGTTATAGAATGTGTCCACTGTGGTTGTAGAGGATGTGCAAGTGGGGATTAGCTGCTCTTGTCTTTGGCATGCTAATGATGGATGTTAAATCACTTTGTTACGGATTCTTTAGGTTATTGAGCTATCTATGTAAACTTCTGTTCCTGCTGCCCGAAGAAGGCATTTGCAACTAGTGCTGCTACTTGCGATGTAACTGGAGTGTTGTGGGGAAGAAATGAGTATCGATTAGGCCAATGTAATGTTTCTGGGGGAAAAAAAAAAAAGGCAAATGTCATGCATAGCCTGAAAATGTAATCCAGACTTCTAACTTCCTTTATCCATGTACCTATGTTTTGTTCCATTGAATTGTTTTCAAGTTGGTCAATTGATGAGGAATGTGGTAAAGGCTGTTGTGAAATCAGTTGGTCTGTTTGCTTATTGCTCTTGTTAGATTGGTAATTTCTAATTCATTGGAAGCCATAGGCCTGTAAGACTTGGATTTATGGTTTGTTAGGTATTGATTGGGTAATTTCAGGTTCAGTTAGAGGGGAGATTTGGGTTTGGGATGGTTTATATGTATAAAGAAAATTGCTAACGCCATCCATTTGACTGTTTTTTAGGTCATTTGGAAAGAGCAAAATGGAAGGAAGGGTTTTTGATAGTATAGAAAATAGTTTTAATAAATTAATTGATAGGTTATGACATCATTAACAATAGAAATTTTAGGGATGTTATTGACACACTAATTTTATTTCAGATGTTTTTGTAGGGGGGATGGTATTCTTTTTTTGATACCTTGTAAATTATATTTTACACTTTTTATTGAAAAAATAGAAGGGCCAGAAAGACTTAAAAGCTTATTTCTTCGTTTCCTGTTTCAGTTTTTAATTCTTTATGGGAGATATGATATGGTTGGAATTACTAAAATTTATATAAAAACTTGATGTTTATAATATGAATAAAAATCTGCAAGTTAAAATCCTTTGGTTTAGTTGAACTAATTGGTATGTTTATTAAAAGTTTCTCTTAGCACTTTTAGCAGCAGCAGGCTATCGATTATTCTTGTTATCGTTCTAAACTTGGGCTAGTCAATTTCGAAGAACTCAGATTTTCAAGTTGGGCTCTGTTTGCTATTTAACAATTAGGGTCAATTTTTTAGTGGGTAGTGGGGTTCGTTTAGGAGGTGGAAGCTTAATCTATGTTGTACGTACCGAGTAAATGCATCATGTTTATATTTTGAATCAGTCATTTATTCTTTAACATATAAATAAGTAAAAAATTGAACTTTGAAAAGAATTTCTACGTACTAAAAAGGACCTTGATAAACTCCGGACAACTTCCAACCCTAGTTTTTATCGAGTACATAGAGACCAAAAAACTTGGCTATTTAATTCCAATTATATATATATATATATATATTTTTTTCCTTTTGTCTTTTTATTACTATCTTATTTCTGTCATTGAATTTGTCTTCTCCGATCTACTATGAATATAAAACCATCCCCCAACACGGCCGGCCAATACCCAGAGAAAAAGTTGCAGTTCCGGCATGTCACCATTCATTCACTATTAAGCCTCTCGGTCAAAAACACGCGTGGATCATCTTTATTCTTCCAAAAGTCAACTCTCTTCCATTATTTTATTAATTTAATCTAATGATTGTTTACTTTCCATCCTCAGATATGCCACATCTGGTTCTCCCCCATACAGACACATCGACATGCCATCTCATATATTTATATATGATAAAATATATAAAATTTTTTTTTACTCTTTGAAATTTTGTTTTATTCGCTTTAAATTTCAGCATTTTAGAATTTGTTCTGTTATTATTATTATTTTTTTAACACTAATAATATTTTTCAATCTTCTAGATCCTATTATTTTATTTACTTCCCGCAACATTATGTATGTGTTATACATGTATATATATATATATATTAAAATGGGTTCCTTTTACTCAGTTTTTGATGTTGATATCATTGTTTTATATTCAGCCTTGAGTATGTAATTTGCTTGATAAAATAAAAGATGATATTTTATTGTACAAAAATAAACAAATTTATAAACATAAACAATTGATTATTTGAGATTATAAATTAATTAAGGTATGGACTTAACCAGTCATGAGATGACTTTGTCTATGGAACCAACCATTCGAAATTCACGATTCTAGAGTTCCTGCAGTTCAATGCACACACACCCACATATATATATATATACATATATAGATTCATATATCAATTGTATGTGTCGACGCGTATAAATATTTATTTTAGATTACTATACGTTGAGTTTGATGATATTTATTTTTACTTTATTATTTCAAAATGCAAATAAAGTATCATTTTTTTTTATACGGTGATTGATTCAATTAAGAAAACTCAAATTAGGTTATATATATATATGTGTGTGTGTGTGTGTATATACCGTATTTATATATTTGGTTTATAGCTTAAAAAAATAAAGAATTAAAAAATTATATATAAATTATATCCTGCGGTTGGTGAGGTTGGGACGTGTTCATGCAATAATCTAATTTACCAACTTAGAAGCCACTTTTTCGGTTATCACTACATTAAGCACCTCTAATTGCCATATGACCAGAAAACAAATAGTAGCACGCACTTTAATTATATTCACCTCTATATATATTCTCCAAATAAACTAAATGTACCATATAAATATGTGTGTGTATATATATATATATATATTTATACTTATACACTTCTGGACATTATTAATAGACAAATATTAATAATATGGAAAAACATTCTCTGTATCTGAAAAAAAAAATGTATATTTTCACGGTTTAATGGTAAAATAAAAAGAAAAAAATAAATAAATAATATTTGTTCGAGCGAAAATTTAATACGTAATATTTTTATATAAAAATATTAAAATTTTGAATAATCAAAATATAATTTTAATTTCTATTAAAAATATATACAGTTTTTCAAAACATTGACTAAGAATTAATTAAAATAATATATTTAATTTTGAAACATTATAATTATATATATATATATATATTTTTTGTGTGTGTGTTTGGATTTCCTGATTATCATCATGTGACTCTCTTGTTGTGGATCCCTCTAATCGCGGGATTCAACGTTTATTTTTTTCTTAAAGAAAATATTAGTATAAAATTAACAAAAAATGCAGACTATAAATATATACACACATAAATGTAAATTACATATATTTAATTATAATTTAAATTAAGATTCTAAATGTATTAAATTAATATTAAAACCGTATACTTTTAAAAAATAAATATTTAAAATATCTTAATCATATAATTAATTAATTAATTAATTTAAAAATACTTTTTTTTTTTTTTTTGCCAATTGAAAAAAAGTTTGCCCAACATTCTTGTCCTAGTCAAACTTTTGTCATTCCTTGTTAAAAATCCTCTGGGTCGAGTCGATAACCATTTCATATTTATGTACGTATCTAATCTTTTTTTAATTTTGGGTATTTAAAAATTGATTCCATATTATTAGCTTAATTTACGATTTCTTTTTGTTTAAAACCTTAATTTATAAGTTAAATAAAAATAAAACAGGTTGATTAAAGCTGTAAATTAAATTTTGTTGGCATTAATTTAAAAATCGGAATATCGTGTGTACTGAAGCGTATTTGCTTTGGACATTGGGAGAATCGATTGCGTGCATGATTTTCTGGTCAGAGACCGTCTGACCTTCTAGAAGGAAGAAGTTATCACCTGCGACGCAACGTACCATATAGTTCGTACATCTCTATAAAAGAATTTAATAATCATTAACCTGTTAATAAATAACTCCGTGTTTAATTATGTAATTAATTACTTAATACACTCAGATGGATCAGTATTAACCCCTGAATATTATTGCTCATAAATAAATAACTACAATTTATTTCAATATTATGTTAGATTTAGTTTTTACTAAAATTAAATAATCGTAAAAATTAAATGGGATTTTGTGATTTATTATTAATTTATTACAAATGGTAAATGACTCGTACAATTTGAATTATACTTTTATTTCTAATTTAAATCATAAGGCTATGAGAATATCGGGTTCTTATGCTGCAAAAGTCAAATGCATTTGAGATTTTTACAGAATATATTTTTCTAGTTTCAAGCAAACCAGAAAACTTGTCTACTTCTCATCCTTCCCTCATTAGAAGCCAAGTTTCTATTTTTAAATTGCTAGATGCGCTGGCGCTTGCTAGATTACCGTCTTCCTCTTTTTCCTGATCATCTGACTCAATATTAACTCTGCATTTATTTTTTCAGTTTTCCCTATAAAAGGACCTCCATTCTCATCAACCACTCCAAATTTCTTATTGCTTTTCAAATTTTCATTTTTTTTTTTAGAATTAACTGCCAATACCGGTATCTGCTTGTTCTGATTCATACTCCAATTCCAAGAAGAGAAGTTGAACAGACAACAGAGAGTGATATAATCAATATATATATATATATATTATATGAGCTTCGGAAGCTAGTGTGAGAGATATTATTAAATAAGCTTCAAAAGCCAGTGGGATAAGAGGAAGAGGTGGTCAAATTTGATCTGGCCAAGATTCAATATTGGACTTGTCTTTTTTTCTCCTTTTATTTAGTCAAGATCATCTCTTTCTGTATCTATATATATGTATATACACATTAATATATAGTGGTAAGAAACCCACATGCAGAGTTAGCTAGGAATCGTTAGTAAAGAACAAAGAAACTCAGAGACTAATAAGTGGTTTCACGTCCGGGACGTTCAGGTTATCGTCGTCTGTTTCTCCGGGACTGAGTACTAAGTTGCTGTAAATGGCGGCAGCTTTGGCTGGAGATGATTTGGCGAGATCGATGAGTAGTCGGCGTAGCTGGGCATCCGGTAGCCGGCGGAGTTGGGCATCGACGAGTTTCCGAGAGGTTTGGACGACGGCGCCGGAGGATGTTTTCACTCGGAGCGGACGTGAAGATGACGAGGAGGAACTCCGGTGGGCAGCGATCGAGCGTTTGCCGACGTATGACCGTTTGAGGAGAGGCATGCTTCGGCAAGTACTGGAAAATGGGAAGGTGATCCACGATGAGGTGGATGTTAGTAAGCTTGGAATCCAGGATAAGAAGCAGTTGATGGAGAACATTCTGAAAGTTGTGGAAGATGATAACGAGAAGTTCTTAAGAAGATTCAGAGACAGAACTGATAGGTAAAAAAAACAAAAAACAAAGAAACAAGCAAAATCCGCTGGTTCAATTTATATTTCCATGGATTTTTCATTTCTGGTTTTGGGTGCAGAGTGGGAATAGAAATCCCGAAGATAGAAGTTCGATATGAGCATTTGTCGGTGGAAGGCGACGTATATGTTGGAAGCAGAGCTCTTCCTACTCTGCTCAACGTTACTTTAAACACAATAGAGGTGGGTTCTTGTTCATTTTCTCTTTGGATTTTCTTTTCCCGCTTTCCAAACAAGAGTTCTCATGATCTGTTCTTCAAACATTTTCTTCTGGGCCAATGTTTTTCTGATGCAAAGACAGAGATTATGCTCTGGTTTTTGCAACACAGAAGACTGAAATTTTGTTGCTTTCAGAAATTTCCAGAGCAGGATTGTAACTTGTTTTGTATCTAAGAAAGAATAATGTTAGATTAGAAATTATAAACTAAGTTAATGAGTTCCACTTTTTGTTGATAATCGATCTTAACATTTATGATGCTAAACAGGGTATTCTGGGATTGATTAAGCTTGCACCATCCAAGAAAAGGAAAATCCAGATCCTTGAAAATGTTAGTGGCATTGTCAAGCCGTCAAGGTAAAAAATTCTTCATTCATTGATTTCTATACTTAATCATCATACTAAAGATTAATACATAAAATGGTTTTTATCCATGAAAATTTTCTATTTCCGCCTCAAATTTTCAGTTCTTTGCATATAACTATGATTTTTTGTTGATGGATTTTCATTTACGAAGTAGATTTCGTTATTTTGTTTAAGAATTCTTATGTTTCAACGTTAACTTCTTTTTTTTTTTTTGGCGCCAATCCAGGATGACCCTTCTTCTGGGTCCTCCAGGTGCTGGGAAAACAACCTTGTTGATGGCACTTGCAGGAAAGCTTGATCGTAATCTCAGGGTTAGTTTCACTTGCAGTAACTTCTGTATTAATTTGCTTTTTATAAAAATCTTTTAACGATGTAAGAGTTCCAAGCAGGTATCAGGAAGGGTCACGTACTGCGGCCATGAACTGAACGAGTTTGTTCCTCAAAGGACATGTGCTTATATTAGCCAACATGATCTTCACAATGGAGAGATGACTGTAAGGGAGACCCTTGATTTTTCAGGCCGCTGTTTAGGTGTTGGCACACGATACGAACTGCTTGCAGAGCTCTCCAGGCGAGAGAAAGAGGCTGGTATTAAGCCTGATCCCGAGATTGATGCATTCATGAAAGCCACAGCAATGGCGGGTCAAGAAACCAGTCTGGTTACAGATTATGTTCTCAAGGTCTGTTGGACCTTTTTCCTAGCTAAAAGCATTGGTTTAGTAATATTTTAAGTCAGCCTGTTTCTTTAAATTGACTCGTCAAGAATCTCTAACAGATACTTGGGTTGGATATTTGTGCTGATATTCTGGTTGGAGATGAGATGAGAAGGGGTATTTCTGGCGGCCAAAAGAAGCGTCTTACCACAGGTATGTTTGTCGAAGCTCTAGTACTTTTCTTGAGGATTCACAGGAATGGAGGAATTAGTGAGTTTTCTTGGGTTTTTTGGTTGTGTAGAATCAATCAATCTTAGTTTAACTTGCACGCCTACTGTTCGATATTAGGGCTTCGAAGTTGGTCTTCTTGAAATGAGATATGGCAAACTAGATAATGGAGTCTGATTATTTTCTTGTTCTGGGTGCAGGAGAGATGTTGGTTGGACCAGCTAAGGCTCTTTTCATGGATGAAATATCAACAGGGCTGGATAGTTCAACAACTTTCCAGATTTGTAAGTTCATGAGGCAAATGGTTCATGTCATGGATGTAACCATGGTGATTTCTCTTCTGCAGCCAGCACCCGAGACCTTTGATCTCTTCGACGACGTTATCCTACTTTCAGAAGGTCAAATTGTGTACCAAGGTCCTCGTGAGAGTGTTCTTGATTTCTTCAAGTACATGGGTTTCAGATGCCCGGAAAGGAAGGGAGTTGCAGACTTTCTTCAAGAAGTAACTTCAAAGAAGGACCAAGAGCAGTACTGGTACAAGAAGAACCAAGCTTACAGATATATCTCGGTTCCTGATTTCGTCCGTGGCTTCAGTTCCTTCCGCATTGGCCAGCAACTATATGCAGATCTGCGAGTTCCTTATGACAAGTCCAAGACACACCCTGCTGCTTTAGTGACAGATAAGTATGGGATTCCAAGGAAGGAGTTGTTCAAGGCCTGCTTTTCTAGGGAATGGCTGCTCATGAAGCGAAACTCTTTTGTTTACATCTTCAAGACTTTCCAGATAACAATCATGTCGTTAATCGCCATGACTGTATTCTTCAGGACTGAAATGCCAGTTGGTACTGTTGAGGATGGAGGGAAGTTTTTAGGAGCACTTTTTTTCAGTCTGATTAATGTGATGTTCAATGGAATGGCAGAAATGGCTATGACTGTTTTCAGACTTCCAGTTTTCTTTAAACAGAGAGATTTCTTGTTCTTTCCTCCTTGGGCTTTTGCTTTACCTATATGGGTTCTCAGGATTCCTTTGTCACTTATGGAATCCGCTATCTGGATCATTCTCACATATTACACAATCGGTTTTGCCCCAGCAGCAAGCAGGTAAATCTTGTCATACACATATGAGTTTATTCCAATCTTCTTGGTTCTTAAAAACCAGAAAAATCAATGGTATTGACTAAGTTTTCTCTGTCTAACCATGGTTTCTGCAGGTTCTTCCGTCAACTTCTGGCATTCGTCGGTATTCATCAGATGGCTTTGTCTCTGTTTAGATTCATTGCAGCTATTGGAAGAACACAAGTTGTTGCAAACACGCTTGGTACCTTTACTTTGCTAATGGTTTTTGTACTTGGAGGGTTCATCGTCGCCAGAAGTAAGTACTTCCATCCTGTTACTGTACTTTTGAGGCAATTATTCTTTGATTAATTTTTAAGACTTGATTTCCATTATGGCTAGATTCATTAAGAGCAAATCTCTTGATCTGTTTTTGCCATAACTGAACCATTTTATTTTCTTCTGCAACCACAGATGATATTGAGCCATGGATGATCTGGGGCTACTACGCTTCTCCTATGATGTATGGACAGAACGCCATTATCATTAACGAGTTCCTCGATGAAAGATGGAGTCGGGTCAGTTATTTACTTTTAGATCTCTAGTTGGTATTTTCTTGCTATGCAATCACCATAATTTTTCTTCTTATTGAAATATACAGAATATTACTGATACCAGAATTACTGGAACTGTTGGCGAAGTCCTTCTCAAATCCAGAGGCTTCTTCACAGAGGAGTACTGGTTTTGGATTTGCATTGGAGCACTGTTTGGGTTTTCTATCCTCTTCAACCTTCTGTTTATTGCAGCATTAACTTACTTGAACCGTAAGTAGCTAACTTCATTTCTCTTCATGTTTTTTCCTTTATTCTTTGATTAGAAATTTTCATGCTGACAAACTCATTCTCCGTGGAAAACCAATTACAGCTCTGGGTGACTCTAAAGTGGCTGCTGTGGAAGAAGAAAACAAGGGAAAGAAAAAGAGATCCTCCAGAAATCAAACCACAGAAGGTTAAACACTTCATATTTTACCCTCTTTTACTTAAACTGTAGAATGAGAAATGTAACATGATCCTCTTAATTAAACTACATAGCTTCATCATCCATTTCCAGCTTTCTGAAAGGTGAGAAATTTCCAGGTATTGCTATGGGAATAAGAAATTCTTCTTCAGAAATGGTGGGTGATGCTCATCGTGCACAGAAAAGAGGAATGGTTTTGCCCTTCCAGTCACTTTCTCTTGCGTTCAACCATGTGAACTACTATGTTGATATGCCTGCTGTAAGTTGCTTATTCTTAAGTTTACTTCTCTTTTCAATTTGGAAAGTGTTTCGTAATTGGTTTCAAATATTTAATGGCTTCTGATTTTGTAAGAGAAGGCTGAGAAGAAATTTGAATATTTTTTTTTGCATACCAGGAAATGAAGGCTCAAGGAGTTGAAGGAGATCGTCTCCAGCTGCTGAGGGACGTTAGTGGTGCATTTAGGCCTGGTATACTGACAGCACTGGTGGGTGTTAGTGGTGCTGGGAAGACAACTCTCATGGACGTATTGGCAGGAAGGAAGACCGGAGGATTCATCGAAGGAAGCGTTAATATCTCTGGTTTCCCAAAGAATCAAGCAACATTTGCTCGTGTCAGTGGTTATTGTGAACAAAACGACATCCATTCACCTCATGTTACTGTCTATGAATCTCTCCTGTATTCAGCCTGGCTCCGCCTCTCGTCTGACATTGACACCAAAATACGAAAGGTATGAAACCTTTCTTTGCAATTCTTTCTTAAACAATCATGAATTGTTCACTAATCACTTCTTGAAGCTGTAACTATTTGAAGGTAAACATTACTAATTCAACAATTTTGGGCCAAAATTTTCCTTCCAACTCCTTGTTAAACTGTTGCCAAGAACATTTAACATAACTATTCTGTCCCTTTCCATGTTCATTACAGATGTTTGTTGAAGAAGTTATGGACTTGATAGAGCTTAATCCTTTACAAGATTCTCTAGTTGGTCTTCCCGGGATTGATGGTCTTTCAACCGAGCAAAGGAAGAGGCTTACAATTGCTGTAGAGTTGGTTGCTAACCCCTCTATCATCTTCATGGATGAGCCAACATCTGGTCTTGATGCCAGAGCGGCTGCCATTGTTATGCGTACTGTCAGAAATACAGTTGACACAGGAAGAACTGTTGTCTGCACAATCCATCAGCCAAGCATTGATATCTTTGAAGCTTTTGATGAGGCATGAATTTTTGTTTTAGAATTTCTTTCTTTATTTCTTCAGCCCACAGTTAACTTATATAACATGTATGCAATTTCAAAATTGTCTGTTGCAGCTTCTTTTGATGAAAAGGGGAGGGCAAGTAATTTATGCCGGAAACCTTGGCCGCCATTCTCACAAGCTCATAGAATACTTTGAGGTGATTAATGGCGTTTTCCCCCTCTTTGTTAATCTCTAAGGATAATTGATCATGATGTAGTTGTAGCTTAAGATTATAAACCCAAAGAGTACAGACTAATAAGCTTAAACCTCTTAACAGGCTATTCCAGGAGTCTCTAAGATCAAGGATGGATACAATCCTGCTACATGGATGCTTGATGTCACTGCCCCTTCAGTTGAGGCACAACTGAATGTCGATTTTGCGGAAATTTATGCGAATTCTGCACTTTATCAGTCAGTTGTTCCTTCTGTAGCCTTTGATTTTTATCTGATTAATTACCAGAAGCTTGATCAAGAAATTAATTTTGTTTTCTCTTGTCAAATATTCAGGAGAAATCAAGAACTTATCAAGGAGCTAAGTATTCCAGCACCAGGCTCTAAGGATCTCCATTTCCCAACTAAATACTCCCAGCCTTTCCCTACTCAATTCAAGGCTTGCTTCTGGAAGCAACACTGGTCTTACTGGAGACACCCTCAATACAATGCCATCCGCTTCTTCATGACAACAGTTATCGGTGTATTGTTTGGCCTCATCTTCTGGAACAAAGGAGACAAGACGTAAGTTAAAATCTGATATGGTACCGGACTTGTTTACCATTGTCATTACAGGAACCTAAAATTCGTTGTATCAACAGATCGAAGCAGCAAGATCTAATGAATCTTTTGGGAGCAATGTATGCTGCTGTACTTTTCCTTGGTGGCACCAACGCATCTGCAGTCCAGTCAGTCGTTGCTATTGAAAGAACAGTTTTCTACCGTGAAAGAGCAGCTGGAATGTATTCTCCTCTGCCTTATGCATTTGCTCAGGTAACAAAGTGAACATAGTTTCCAGTTATATAGATTAATAGATACGAAAATTCAGACTAATAAAAGAGATTCTTGCTGCAGGTGGCCATAGAAGCAATCTATGTTGCAATTCAAACTTTGATTTATTGTCTTCTCCTTTACTCAATGATTGGGTTTGATTGGATAGCGGCAAAATTCTTCTGGTTCTTCTACTTCATCTTTACATGTTTCATCTACTTCACACTCTATGGCATGATGGTTGTGGCACTAACTCCAGGCCACCAAGTCGGCGCCATTGTTATGTCCTTCTTCCTTAGTTTCTGGAACTTGTTCTCCGGCTTCATGATTCCCCGGACGGTATGTTTATTGAACTGTATCAATATGGTTTAGACCAAATTAGTAATTTTGGATTTGATATGTTACAAACTTGACAGAAAGAGATGATTTGGTATATTTACATGTATACATGTATGCAGCAAATTCCAATATGGTGGAGATGGTACTACTGGGCTTCTCCAGTGGCATGGACAATATATGGGCTTGTGACATCTCAGGTTGGTGACAAGGAGTCAAATGTTGAGATACCTGGACTTGGAAGGGACATGACAGTGAAGGAATTCCTTAAACAAAATCTGGGATACGAACATAGCTTCCTTCCTGCTGTTGCTGCTGCTCATATTGGCTGGGTTCTACTTTTCTTCTTTGTCTTTGCCTATGCTATCAAGTTCCTCAACTTCCAAAGAAGATGATATATATATATATATACATATATATATAAACCTCAAACTTGCAAAATTTATATAAAATATACACATATACACGATGTATAGGAACATTATAAATTTATTGTAATTAGTCAAGAAGGGCCAGACAGTATTACCCATTTTTGTCTTCTGATTCTTTTTTTAAAATATATAATTTTAAAATCTTACGTGATAGTATTGTTGTTATAAATATTTATATTAGTGCATCTTTACCTCTTAATTTAAATTCAAGTTATTGGTCTTCTACAATTATATTTTATGTAAATGAATTACAATATTTATTTTACATGATAAATTAGAATAAAATTTTAATCTTGAGTATTATTATAATTAAATTTATAAAATTTTAAATATATAACGTAGTCTTTCAATTCATGAATTAATAAATTTTTGCGGTATCAAAAATAATTTTCTATTAGCTTCTTATAACAAAAAAATAAATAAATCCACGTGTAGATACCTCAACATAAAAAACCAGTAATCACTAATCGTCACCATCGATCAAGTTCAATTCATACTCTCGTTCTTCAATCTTCATAAATCAGCTAAATAGCCAATCCTCGTCCAGAACCAGAGAAGACAGAATTTTCTTTTTAAGAAAAAGAAAAGGAACCAGAAAAGTATACGAAAATGGCAGACCCAACAACAAAACCCGCCACGAAACCAAGGACTGTCTGCTGCATCGGCGATATCCATGGCTACTTCACCAAGCTCAAAAACCTCTGGTCCAATCTCGAGTCTATAATTGACCCACCAGATTTCCAATCTGCCCTCGTCATCTTCCTCGGCGACTACTGTGACCGCGGTCCCGACACCCGCAGAGTAATTGATTTCTTGCTTTCTCTGCCCGCCAGGTATCCGAACCAGACACACGTTTACCTATCCGGTAACCATGACCTCGCTTTCGCGGCGTTCGTCGGCGTGCTGCCGCGTCCTCGAGATGGGTCTGAGTTCAAGGAGACATGGAAGGAATACGCGCAGAGCGAACAGAGAGAAGGGTGGTATAAGGGTGATGGGTTCGAGGATATGCACCTGCAAGGGAGGAGGTGGGCTGGTAGTATCACAGTCAAATTTAACACTGTAAAAGGAACGGATTATAAGGGTTCCATCTATGATGCGGCGCCAACTTTCGAGTCCTATAATGTCCCCCATGGATCTGCTGGTATGGATATTATCTGATTTGATTATCTTTTCGTTTTGGTGCTGTTGGGTTTTTGGTGACTGAGGATCATGAGGTTAATGCTGTAGTCTTATCTGTGTCATTTTCATTTTTAGGCTGTGATTATAGGGTTTTTGATAGAGTTACTCTGTGGTTATTGCTGTGATTCTCAGCTAATACATATATTTGGATTTTGGGTTTGATCTTAGTCAGCCTCTGTTGTTGAAATTGGGTTGGTTATCTGTGTGGAAGTGGTGGAATATGATGAATTGAAATAATAGATGTTATCTGCAGGTTTGGTTAAGGCTGTTCCTGATGATCACAAGAAGTTTCTGGCTGATATGGTCTGGGTCCATGAAGAGGTAAGTGTTATAATTGCTCTCTTATAATATTTTGTGGTAAATTACATGTGTTACTGTTACTTGAGACACTTAGTCCTTGCACAATAAATTATCGGTAAATTCAGTCAAGTTTTTAATCATATAACGAAGCAGAAGAACTAAAAATGTTTCATGATAACATATTGTGTAAATTGGTAATTAAAGAAATGTAACTTTAGTTTATACAAGGCTAGATTGTTATTTTTTAGAATACCCAACCCATCTATAGTTATTCCTAAATTTAAGTACCTCTGTATAAGTTACTAATAATTCATCTGTGGTTTAACTATTTGATTGGCAATATAATGCCGATGTTAAAAGAAGCAGAGCAAAGCTGTTTGATTTCTTTGATTTCTTATACCCTGTGGCAAAATAGCATTCACTTGCTGCTTACAATGGTTGTTGAGAAGGTTGAAGCTCGGATGTCGCTGATGTGATTGTTTTTCCATCAGGATGATGTCTGTATTGAAACTGATGAGGGGATTAAGCACTGTAGACTAATTGCTGTACATGGCGGTCTAGTTAAAGGTGTAAAAGTAGAAGAGCAGCTGGAGTTTTTGAGAGCCAGGGACACACGAGTGCAGAAGGTAGAGGCTCTTAGTGGGAGAAAAACAGTTTGGGATATTCCAGAGGTGATGCTTACTGAAACTTCCTCAAATTATTTCCTTTAGCAGGCTGTGGTTTTGGCTTTCTATAGCATAAATAAATACTTTTGGTTTCCCTACACCAGTATTAACCAAATGATTTTGGCAATGATTTTCTTTGTGATGTCTCGCAGGAACTGGCTGGAAAATCAACCATTGTGGTAAGTGGGCACCATGGGGAACTTCACATTGACGGCCTCAGGTTGATTATTGATGAGGGTGGTGGACTAGAGAAGAACCCAGTGGCTGCAATAGTGCTTCCATCAATGAAGGTCATCCGAGATACAGATAATATTGCCAAGTAGCTTCTTCTGTTAAAAAGAAATGCCAAAAATGGCATCTAATTTCTGGTTAGATTCCAATTGTACTGTGTATATATGCATGTTTGATTGGAAGAAGCATTTAGTTGAGGCATCTCCATCATCGTAGGAAGTAGGACCATCACCTAGCTCCTGGCTTCTAATTGCTACAACCCAGGTAAGTTCTCAGAATCTGCATAGAAAATTGATTGGATACTTGTGATAAAAATTTTAGAAATAGCTTTTGGAATTGTTATGTTCTAAATGTTACTTACCAGATAGGAAATGTACTGAGATGGAATATACCGGTGGGGAACATGAGAGCTTTCTGGGTGCTTTTAAAGTCTCTAAAGAGACAGCCGTAGTTCTCTGTTAGATGGTGTTTGAGTCCAAACTCTGACTACCAATCATTGTCCTGATTCAAAGTGTAGGGTGGTTAATCGAAGCGCATGTTTATAAGATATAATTGTAAGCACCGGTATCCATTAGTGCTGATTTAATGTTGTTAATTTGGTATTAGTGTAAAGTTCTTCCTCTTAACAATTCAGCCACTGAAAATTGAAATGGATCCAAATAGATTTGTTCTTAACTTAGTTTAAAGAAATGAATGATGAAGGTAAATTATCATGAATTACATGAAAACTATATGAAAAATATTATTTTTAATTTGTTGTTTTGATGAAACACTTGCTAGGAAGTATTGGAACTTCAGGAGACTCAGATGAGATAAAAAAAATAGATTCTGATATGAGTTTTTAGTAAACAGGTGACTCGTAAGTGTTCAAATTATGGTAAAAAAATATGTACGGATCTTTATAAATTAAGTTTAACATTTACCGTCATACTAAATAATGGGTGTAATCGTTACCGATAAAGTTTATCACTTATCATCATATTAAATGATATAAGGAGTCTCTATCTTGCTTTTATCTTAAATTTGTTTTTGATCTCCATTTCCAAACTCATGTGAAGTCAATCTGCTCTCAGTTTCTAATGTCCTGAGAATATTTGTTTGTTACCAGATTAGGTTAATTTTTCAGCAGAAGCAGTAGAATTGACTGTTTGAAGAGCGGATGCCTAATTGACTCCAAACGATTTGGCTGTATCGTCTTTTAGTGATCAGCGCCGTGAGCTGACAAAGCCTTCGAGCATTGCTGACACCCTCTGGACCTGGACCACTCACTTGTCTGCCCCTGGCTGGCCTGGTTCATTGTCTATCAATTTCAAGTAGTTAACCCCTCATCTTCTTTCGCACATACAATAACAAACTATAAAACCTTATATTATTTATCACCCATTATTAGATAATTAAATTAAGGATATTATATAATAAAATATACATATAAATGTACGTTAAATATCAGTGGAATATCCAGTTAGATCCTTTTCTTTGAAAAATATTCCAGTAAGATTTTTTAAATAAAGTCCCTGGAGATTAATATCTAGTGTTCGTAGATGTATGATTGTCTCCTTGAATACTTAAAAATAATAATAAATAAACAAATATAATAATTTACTTGTTTATTTGGATTCATCCGCTAATAATATAAGAAATTATCAATGGAAATAAAAATAATAAGAATATATGTATATACACACATTCCACCGTATAGAAACTATTTGAATAAGATGTATCATATTTTATATACTACTACTCAGTTAGTATAATTAATATACATAACGAAGTAATGTTTATTTTATTTAAATATTGGTTAATTTAATAATTAGTGTGTTTATTTTTTATAAAAAAATATTATAGTTTTGAATTAGATTTTATTCTAATGTATGTCATTATTTATATAGTATTATAATTAATATTTATATATTATCTAATTAATAGATATATATCTTACCTACTCAAAAAAATATATATAGTTATACTAATTGAACTCTTAAATTTATTTGGTAGAATTATTATTACCCACAATCTTTTACTATTTTAAAAGAAAATAAAATAGATCGAGTAGTTTATAGTGTAAATTCAGTTTGATATAATATTTTAATAATAAATTTGTAGTTTAATAATTAAAATTCATACACTTTATTTAAAATTATAATTTTTTATTGTTTTTAAAAAAATTAAAATTTATTATTTTATAAATATATTATAAATTCATAGTAGTCGATTTATAATATTTAATTTAATAAAATTAATAATTTAATTTATTAGTACATTAATAAATTATGATAACTAAATTAAATTTAATTTTAATTAGTCATCATGTATTCCGATGAAAAGAAGATTTTATGGTAGTTAGATTACTTTAATTTGAGTAATTATAACGAAATAAAAATTTAAAATAAAATTTGTTTTAAAAAAAATTATTTTCAAATGAAATTCATTAACTTCTCTCCTAAAAAACTAAAAGAAATTTATTTTTGGAGAATTTATATGGTAATTATGTATCTTATCAATCTTTTTATTCATAAATTATTTCCCACTTTAATGCCTCTTGTCACATGGCAGAAAAAGACCTTACTCTTTTCCTGCTCCATCTCCAAATGAAGTGAATAGTTTGGAAATTTTTTTTTTTTTTTTTAGACTTTTGGCTAAACATCATTATTTATGAACACTTGATGAAAATGATTAGCAATTAAAAGAGCCCATCAAAATCTAATCAACTCAAAAAGTTCTTTTTTTCACGTAAAGTTTTGATTGCCCACTTGAAAATGGGACCAAAAGAAGCAACTTTCTTTTTTTTTTTTCTCAGGAACCAAACACCCACCACAGCCTCTCGTTCCTCATCTTTTGTTATTTCCCAAAGCAAAAATCACCGAGGGACCCAATCCACGTGGCGTGCCAATGTTACCTATCAGGTGAATAATGAGTAAAAATCAGAGGGCCAATGGACGGTGGAGAATGATTCTGATGGGTCCCAGAAAACCCATCCCCATGCAAACCCGTACTGCACACGTTGCACCCATTCTTCTTGGCAGCAACTCACAGGTTTTCACTCACTCTACGGTTCCGCATCGGTTAGCGTCTGATTGTTGTTATTTGATTTCCGCTCCTCTCGCTGCTTCGAATCTCGCGGACTTCCATAACAGACGATCTCTCTAGATCTGTTTCTGCTTGAACGCCATTTCTGTTTTCTCTCGCTCTCCTCTCCTCTCCTCTTTCTGCCAGAGAGAAAGTAATCTTCATTGGAGAAATGGTTTACTCCTCGGTGTCAGGTATACGGTTTCCTTCTGCCATTCTGCTTCACAACTCTAGTCCCTCGAGCTTCAGTGGCGACCGCAGGAGCGCTACTCTCTCGCTTTTCTTGAAGAAGGAGCCGCTTTTTCGTAAGATTATCTCTGTATATTTAATGATCGTCTTTGATTTTGTTGCTACTACTGTGTCTCAAGCTCTTCTCTATTTTGCAGCCGGTTTAATTTCTTTTTTAATATAGCAGTGAGTAGGTAGTCTTGGTGAGTTGTGATTTCCCGTTTCCGATTTAAATTATGGTACGATTGGTGTCAGTAGTGGTGTGATGGATATTAGTGGAGGTGCGCTAATGTTTGATTGATTGTCTGAATTAAGAACATCGATGCCATCTCAGATGAATTTGGTAGTTTTGTTAGACTGCCTCGATGTTACTCTAATTTGCAGCGTACTCTGTATCCTCATTGACTAGCGTAAATTGTTCTAATCACTACATACCTTTTCTTTTAGAATTTGCTATTGGACTCGTACTGTTGCCATTCGTAATAATGGATTGGACGATTAGTTTGTTTTTCATGAGGACCGTGGAGGAATTACTTTTGAAGATGGCTTTTAGTCTTTAAATGAACACGCTGTATGGTTTATGTACTTTTATTCCCTTTGTTTTCCGTTGTTGTCATTTTGAAGTGATAGAGGAAATCCAGGTATTCTTTATGAGGGAAGGGCTTACAACTCGTTGTTGATGTTTTTTTTTTGTGTTGCCCTGGAAAGGAACCCTAACCAGAGTTTACAATGGGAAAGGAGTAAGCGGCCTCTTATATGGAATTTGAAAGAAGCCTAATTTCCATAGAAGTTTTAGACGCCTTTGGAATGGCAGGCTTCTACCCAAGTGGAGTGCCAAGTTTACTGTTATGTGATCTCTAATAGTTTCTAATAAAGAGAACAACAGAATCAAAATCCTTGGATTTCAGATGCTAATCTGACAGTTTTGTAGCAAATAAAAATCTACTACTTCTTTTATTTGCATTTATGGTATATATCTTTTCCATTTTGATTGGCGGGAGATGAGTTGTTTGACTCCAGGGCTGTTTTTTGGAGCCTGCAGAATGGGCGCTTTATTTTGATAGCTTTTTTCATTCCAGGAGTTTTCTTCTTATTAATATTTCCGGTGGATTTGCTGGTGTAATTATCTTGCAATTAGGCATACTGGCATTCAAATTTAAACAATCTATTTAACTTCCGAGCACATTAATTAAAAAAAAAAGCTAGTTTTAACAAGCATGAATTTGTCATAATATTTCTTTAAGTTCTTGATCATGCTAAGGATATCTTATGAGTAAATTATTAGTTCTATGGCAGTGTAAATCTAATTGGACCCTTGTTTATAGGGAAGATATTTGCTCGAAAGCCATCTTACGATTCTGATTCCCCATCATTAGTTGTTACTGCATCTGAGAAGGTCCTTGTTCCTGGCAGCCAGAGTGATGGCTCTTCATCCATGACAGACCAATTGGAAGTTCCTGAAACACTTTCTGAAGATTCTCAGGTCACTTACCTAATATTTCTGTGCAAAAATTTATATTGGTGATGTTACAAGTTCATGTCCTTTATTTTCAAGGAAGGATGCATTGTTTATCTCTTTTGCGAGGGTAATTGATGGTGAGAAGATAGACATTTGACTGCAAGTATAGAAATATCCAGATGGCATAGTTATAGAAAACAGTGAAAAAGATGGAACAGATGATATTTCCTATTTTGTCTCTGATGCATCTCTTGTGATGATGGTTTGTTTATTTTGACAACTTGAGTCCCTAACATGAATCCGTATAATTTGAAGGTGTAAACTTCAGATTATGTAGATGATAATAAAAAAGAGTGCAGTTCTTTGACCTTGGTGGATCTTATCTCTCCCAGTATACTCACTTGGTTTCTTGTGTATTTTTTATTTTGTAAATGCCTATTTTGCTTGTATACGAGATGTTTATCTTGATTTCTATGCTTTTCCTTTTGTTGTCCCTGTGATCATGTTTTAGGTACTTGATAATGTAGATGCTCAAACAGTGGAAAATGGTGAAGTTGAAGATGAAGAGCCAGATACAGTTTCCTCTTCATTTGTAGATGATAGTGATAAGCCTCTTGTTAAGGAATCAGTTCCCGTAGGTGGGAGAGTTACTCTTGAAGAAATGGAAGCTAGACCAAAGAGCATTCCCTCTTCATTTGTAGATGATAGCGATAAGCCTCTTGTTAAGGAATCAGTTCCCGTAGGTGGGAGAGTTACTCTTGAAGAAATGGAAGCTAGACCAAAGAGCATTCCTCCACCTGGCACCGGTCAGAAAATATATGAAATAGATCCAATGTTGAATGGTTATCGTGATCATCTTGAATACCGGTAAGATAATACTCGCCCTCTTACTACTGTAGCTTGTTAGCAGGGGCTCGGACTTCAAGTTTTATATGGTTGACTTCCCCGGAAAAGAATATTCATGTTATTGCTTTGGTATCAACTGCAGTTATGCCATTGTGTTTTTGAACCATGTCAATGGAATGGCTATTAGTTTGAATTTGAGTCTCATTCTGATCTTGGCTATTCTTTCTCCTTTTTAAGTATGCTAATTGCATTTCCAGGTAATAGCGTAGATCAGTTTGAAACCTTTGTCACCCTTAATTCCTTTGAATCCTACCTTGAATTCCACGATGCTGTAGCTGATTTGGGGTTGAAGCTGACTAACGAAGTCATATGCATTGCTTTTTTCATGATATATGGTCTTCCTTTTTTGCATGCACCTTTATATAACAATAAGGTAAAATAGGACAACCTTCTCAGTTTGTATGCCAAATATGTAGACCAGAAAATGTTTTGCGTGGTTTGCCTTTGCTCCTTAGCCCTTACTTAAGATGTAATGTCTTAATTAGGAATTGGCATAGATCTAGGATATCTTAGATATCTGTTCCAGCACCATCTAAATTGAACTTGGAAGTGAAAAAAGAGGAGCTGCTTTTCAATGCACAAAAAATGCAGTACTATACGATGATCCATTCTACTTCATTTCATAAAATTCAAATAACATGGCAGTTCTGAAGTCATGTTATTCGTACTGATTCCTTGATTTCCACACCAATAAAATGCATTCTATAATTCTGTTTATTGTGGTTGGTGAATACTTATTATCACTCTTAACTAAATGAGTTCTTGTTTGTGTTCCGGCTCCACCAACCCTTCTCCCTTTCATTTTAATTATGTTCAGGATTGGCGGGAGGAGGTTATAAGTTATTACAGATGGGTGTCTGTAACTTCCCTTATTTGGCTCTTTCCTTATACCTATTAAAATCATCTATTTTCAGATATGAGCAATACAAAAAAATGCGAGAAGCAATTGATAAGTATGAAGGTGGTCTGGAAGTGTTCTCTCGTGGCTATGAAAAATTAGGCTTTCTACGCAGGTATCTACTATTTTAAACTGATACAGGTTTTATTTCTTTGGATTAACTGTCTTTATTAGTGCATGCAGTTGGCATATCAAATTTGTACTTTTTGTTCGAGATGCTATAAGTTCGTGCATAATTTTTCTTTCTTCTAATAATGAACATTTAGAGTGGCTTGCACTAAACATAAGAAGGTGATGTATCCCCAACATAAATCTGATCCTATATGTTTGCTTAACTTTAATTCTTGAGTTCAATTTATTACAGGTTAAATTCATAATTTTTTGTTTGATTTGCTATGAAAAAATAGGCTTTGGACACTGGTATCTACTATTATAAATTGATACAGGTTGGATTTCCATGGATTTTGCTGTCTTTATCACTGCATCCAGTTGGCATATTTAAATTTGTGCTTTTTGTTCAAGATGCTATACATTTATGTATATTTATTTTTCTAATGATGAACAATTAGTATGTGCTGAACTAAACATAAGAAGGTGATGTATCCCCAACATGAAGCTGATCCTTTATTTCTGTCCAACCTTCGTGTGTTAAATTTATTACAGTTCAAGTTCATTTAAATTAAAATTTACAGTTTAGCTGCAATAGAGGATTGGTTCGTGTTGGAGATGCCCCTTGAATTAAATTTATTTCATAGACCCCATTGGTTATCCTTTGGGTCATTTGAGAGAGAAACAGAACAGCATTTGAAGGTATTTACCCTCTTTTTTGTAGGATTAGAGGCTTTTAGTTCAAACCCTTGCGTCTTTTTTGTTTAAGGGCATCCTCCTCTTGATGGAGAGAGGGTCCACATAAACTTGACTAACATATAAATATACATAAAGCCTTGCGTCTTTTCTGTTTAAGGGCATCCTCCTCTTGATGGAGAGAGGGACCTCACATAAACTTGACTAACATATAAATATACATATTTTTGTAAATACATGTTTTATACGAGTGGCACCCCCTTTACGCCTTGTATATCTAAGTATTTTACTTTTCGAAGCAGGCATACTTGTAATATTATTTCATGACCCTACACAATTTTTTTTAAAAATAATTTCATGACCCTACACAACTAACCTTTCATTGTTAGCTTCAGCCCCTGCAATTTTCTTTACATGGAGCCTCCCACTAGGTTAGAAGTGAATTGGAGTAAAGTGAGCTGAATAATCATGTCCAAGCTAGTGAGCCTTTGTTAAATTTGATAAAAACTTATTTCAGATATTAAGTGCTTCTTGTACCACAAGAAAGTGAGACTGCCTTTGTGAATGCTCTTCTCATCAATTGAATTAGGAATAATATCCAGCATCCATGAGGGTCTTACTTTTTTCCGTGATGTCACTCTGGTGATTAGATATATACATAAATAAAATAGAAGCATACACCCTGCAGATGCAACCGTAGGCTGCTGAGTGCAGACTGAGCAAACACTTGAATTCAGTGTGCAAGTCGATTACTGAGAAAAGTTTGTGAGTGAATAGACTTAGCATTTTTTTTTCTTTCCGGTAGCACTTTCATCTGGTTTTATCAAACATCACCTCCTCCTTGTCTTATGATTCACTCCCATAGCCAGATTTAAGTTCTAATGCAGCAGTTGCTCACTTCGTATCATTTATTATAAGTTGTTATTTCATTAAACAATATTTAGGTAAGTCAATGTTGCAGTTGCTTATCATCTCCTATTTGGTTTTTCAGTGCCACAGGCATAACCTATAGGGAGTGGGCACCAGGAGCTAAGGTTTGTTCACCTTAATTGGCTGTTTTGAGTCTTTTTTTTTTGTTCAATCTTGAAATTGTAATGTTAATTTCATTCTTTAGACCAAGAATCTCAATGTAGCACAGGCTTGCCTATATTATAAACCAGGTTGCCTCAGAGGCCTCTGCAGAAAGACACGCATACATGTCAACCTGTGCACTGCTAAATATGACTACTATAAATTTTAGGAAGATTAATTAGTACAAAGAAAGTCAAAATATTTCTCAGTTAAGAAGAGATCCCATGTCTGATGATGCTGTGCAATTTGCGTGTGTAAATGTAACCTCCTTTTCATTATTCTCTCTTTGTGTTACTACCTTGCACGCAATTCTGCTGCTTTTCTAGGTAGCTTAATATGCCTACTACTGTTTCTTTCTTTCTTCCTTTGAAATAAGGTGAACTTTTGTACCACTTTTTCAGTCAGCATCGCTGATTGGAGATTTTAACAATTGGAATCCTCATGCAGATGTTATGACCCAGGTACTCTTTCTTTGCTCTTTGTGTTTTAAGCCAAGCTTACACTTGTTAATCATTAATCAACACAAACCAAATACCATAAATTGTTATATTAAACATTTATCATTGGACAGACATAAAATTGCCCCTATCTTTGGATTGCATTATCTACTGATGGGATCATCCATTTAGTTGTTACATTGAGGAGGTTGCATTTTGCAGTGTTTATATGTTAGTCTTCATCTGACTATAAAATTGATCAATGTAGAACTACTCTGTTTGAGACTTGTATTCTGCCATAAGTCATGCATTTCAGTTTCCATCTCATAGTATTATTGGCGTCTTAGTTATATCTTTAGCAGTTGATTATTTCTTAAGCTTTACCAAAGCATTTTCTTCAGATAGGTTTCTACTAGGCTATAATGCTCCCTTTCAAGTGTATTTGAGTCAAACCAAGTTCTGTGTTCTCCAATAGCTTAAGAATCTTAATCTTGGCTTTAGCATATATGTTAATAGAGCCTAGGATTGGTTCTTACAAGCCAATTCTCACCTTTCCACAAGTAGATCAGTTAATTTAGTGTTAAATGGCCATAAGTGAAGATCTTAGATAAATCAAGGCATTATCAATAATAATTTAATCAGAAAAAGCAACACATAAATGAACCTATCTTGACGACAACACAAGCACAGACACACAACACGATAATAAAGGTTGGAGTAGTTTTCTATTTCAAAAAAAAATGTTTGAGTAGTTTTAGCGTATCATTCAAGTTCAAGATTAAGAGGAAATCTGTTGAATAAGTTTTATTTCAATTTGATGATATCTCCTGGACATCTCGTTGCTATTTACCCTTCAGCTTTGTACTTATCCCTTTCTTCCATTATACTACTACTATATGAAGTGAGATTGATTCTTGTATCTGAACAGAATGAATTTGGAGTCTGGGAGATCTTTTTGCCAAACAGTGTTGATGGTTCACCACCAATACCTCATGGCTCTCGTGTAAAGGTAAAACGTATTTAGTTTGATTATTTCTCTATAAAATTGTGGCTAATGGTATCCATTTTTCTTAGTTATTCTTGTTCCAGCATGGAAATTTGCTTTTTTTCACGTGTTTTCTTGAATTTACTGGATCAGATAGTCATACCATAATTTATTTATGCAATGAATATCATTTAAAACCTCCTTTTGGCAAGTAAGCGGTAGTATAATCTAACAGTTTACATCCTTGAGATCTTGTTTTGCCTCAACCCCAATGCCATTTTCTGGGTCATCTGGAAAGAGAGGAACAAGAGTGCTTTTGAAGATAAATCCTCCTTCCCCTTTTGCCAGCATCTGGGATCTTTGGCTTACATACAACATGTTGTTTATGGATTTCCCTCTTTTTGATGGGCTGACTATGTTAATCAATTTGATCTATTCTCTTTGACAAAGTTGTAAATTTTTTCCTTATACATGGGCAGCACTTACTTGGTGCTTTTTTCTTGCCATTATCTTTTTCGCTCAGGGAAAAAGGACCATCTTTATCAACATAGAAAATGGTTCTGATGGAATCAAGAGGGACAATTCTCTATAATTATTTCCTGTTTTCTTTGTCAGAATGATGAATTATTGTAGTAAAAGGGGGAATATTTGCTTATGTCCTTGCTCTATGCTTGCCTTTGATCATCTCTTCTGATGGAATGTGCTCAGGTTGTTAGAAACCCTGTGGATCTGAAAGCAAACCCGAAAGTTTCATTCTTTGATTCATATCTCTGGCCTTCTGTGTAGCACCTAACTCTGGTTCTACTTCAGACAATTTTTATGTTTTCCAGTGATTTCCATTACGTGGTTCCCATCTCTGTATCTCTCTGTGGTGCCCAAGGCATTACGCTATTTAGGATGCCCAAAATTGTTTATTATCCCTATTTTCTTTCTTTTTATGTATATTGTTTCATGTCGAAAGAAAATTGACTCCATTGACCATGTGACTGTAGATTCGCATGGATACCCCATCTGGTATCAAAGACTCCATTCCTGCTTGGATTAAATTCTCTGTACAAGCCCCAGGTGAAATCCCATACAATGGCATCTACTATGATCCGCCAGAGGAGGTATGTTCCTGTAATCCTTTCTGGCTCTAGGAAATAATATGATGCCGAAGACAATCAACATTGTTGTTGGGCATAAATAACAAGGAATGGATATCCAACATTGGACAATCTATAATTCCAAGTAACAATTGACTTGTCATATACACAAAACTTTTCCTGTGATTATAAGTAATCAACATATCACCTATGTTTAGGCTTTTTGTTATATTATTTTACTAAGTTATCAAATACTGCACGAAACCCTTGAAGGAATTTACTTTATTGTCATGTACCTTCAACTTTTTCTTAAGGCTAATAATATGTGAAATGTTTTTCAGGAGAAGTATGTGTTTGTCCATCCTCGTCCAAAGAGGCCCAAATCACTCAGAATTTATGAGTCGCATGTGGGAATGAGTAGCACGGTTTGTGCCTTTCTTCTCCCTGTATATTAACATAACAATACTGCTTTTTCTGTAATTGATAGCACAGCATCAAGTTAATGAATGTTCGAAAGGTTGAAGTTTTCTTGTTGATTTTATTGTTTAATATAATAATATGAAGAATCGTTGGTTGAATATGAGCTTCCTGGGGCTGCTTGTAGAGGATGCCTAGAGGCCTAAAAGCTGAAAGAATAAAGTAGACTCTTTTTGCATATAATTTATAGGCCTTTTTGTATTTTTCTGTCTTTAATAATTTAAAAACATAAGAAAGATTAGTATGAACATGTCAGAAAGCTTGAGGGTACTACTTGCAGAAGGTCTGCAGAAGAGATGATATCATTGTTCATTCCGTACTGAACAGTTCTCTGTTTGTTCAAGTAACAAAGAGATAATTTGTTGAATTATGCTCTGACAAGACCAAGACATGAAGAATACTACAGCTCATAGTATGTATTGTTTGAAGGAGAGTACTTATCTTGCAATTTGATTTATTTTGAAAATTGATGAGAATTCAGCGAGTTTTTCATGGGAGCTCGCAAATTACTTTCTGGAGTCATCTTGTTCTCATCCCTCCATATCTTCTAGGAAAAGCAGTCAAGAAAAATGATTGACCAAATTTGATTTTTTTGGTACCGTTTCTGCCTTTTGATGAGGTATACTATTGTTGAACTTTCTCCTCTTAAGTAGTATTCATATTATACTTCAAGAATACTTATTTTATGAAAGACTGTTCTATGATTTTTGTAAAACTTTTTCCCCACCCATGTTAGTTGAGGTTTATTTTTTCTGCCTTCTACTGCTAATAATGGTAATGACACGAGATGCAGGAACCAATTGTTAACACATATGCCAACTTTAGAGATGATGTGCTTCCTCGCATTAAGAGGCTTGGGTATAATGCTGTTCAGATAATGGCTATCCAGGAACATTCATATTATGCCAGCTTTGGGTAGTTTTCTTTTCTGATAACCTCCACCTCTGAGGATTATAGATCTTTTTCCATGGAAGAGAATTTTCCAAAAATGAACATGAAAATTTTTGTCTACATATCATCCTGTTATCTATTTTCACAATTCATAGTCTGTTACTTGCTGTGTGCTTCTCTTTCTTTTTTTTTTTCTTTTACTAATTAACTTGAGAGCTTCCTATTTTATGTTTTGCAGGTACCATGTTACAAATTTCTTTGCACCTAGCAGCCGATGTGGAACCCCTGATGATCTTAAGTCTCTTGTAGATAGAGCTCATGAGCTAGGTCTGATTGTTCTCATGGATGTTGTTCATAGGTACGGACTAGATTTGAGAAAGAACTCATTCCGGAGAATCTCCTGCATAGTTTCCAGTTGTCTTATTACCAAGTTGGCAGAAATTATGTTACTAATGCTAGTGTTTTTACATGTCAACGGTATCTTTTTTTTATTTTAATTTGTACCAAACTTCTGCAGTTCTTTACTTTTTGCAGCTGTAGTTGGTGCATTTTATCATGACATGCTAAAAATACTAAGTTAGCTAGTTAAATTGAGTAGGGATGTGGCAGTATTTGTTTCAATTGGTGCTTAATTAAGCAAAAGCTTACGGCCATTCGATCAATGATGAGTCTTACTTATTTGATCTTATAGTTATTATGTCTTTGTATCTTATTTTGTTACTTGTATATAGGGCCAGCACCTCCTTGGCACTCTTTATGAATGAATTTTCATTTCCCACTCAAAAGGGAAAAAGAAAAAAGAAGAAAAGACAAAAAGCCAAAGCATCATTATTTAAAGCAATACATCCTAGTCAGTGGGAGAAAGAAAAGGATGTTCTTTTTTCTGGGGTCTACCCATGAGTGTGCAAGTATTGAGTCTTTGTTCCTTCACTGCTTGTCTTAGCTTCCTATAATCATGTATAGATAGCATGAAAAATCGTTGAAGGAAATGATTTTGTAGCTTTTTAACATGTACCTGACTACACTTGATTAAAAATTATGTCTGTTCTTTTGGATATGATCCTTTCGTCATGCTGGATGATGGCTTACGGACTTGTTTACTTCTGATCTCTGATTGCTGACATTGACCTGCAGCCATGCATCTAATAATACATTGGATGGACTGAACATGTTTGATGGAACGGATGGTCACTACTTCCACACTGGGTCACAGGGTTATCACTGGATGTGGGATTCTCGTCTCTTCAATTATGGAAGCTGGGAAGTATGTGATTTTCCGAAATTGGAGATTATTAGTGATGAGTTCTCTCTTTCATGCCACCATTTGCGATGACTGATTCTTGCGTTGTTGACTTAGGTATTACGATTTCTTCTTTCTAATGCGAGATGGTGGCTAGAAGAATATAAATTTGATGGATTCAGATTTGATGGTGTTACTTCAATGATGTACACTCATCATGGATTAGCGGTACTTTTTCTTGAAAATTTACTTCAATTTTTATGGTAAAATCAAGAGTTAATTACACGATTTGATTAAGTGGTTAATCTTTGTTCTTTTTTTTTAATGTGATTAATCTTTGTTAGTGCACAAAACACTAACTGGGCTCTATACTATTAGTTTAAGTTTTTTGGATAATTAGTTGAGTCAATTATTTGAAATGATACCAAAACTAAAGAAATCTAATATTTGAATCCCCACTCCGTTATTTCTATTAAAGAATTAACTTTGCACAAGATTTGACAGGTATGTGCTTGAGTCATATTCTATTAGCTTAATCTTTCAGGATAATTAAACCAATCTCCTAATTGAGAATCCTAAAAGTTCGAGCAGGTAGAAAAGGAGTAGAACTTTGTTTTTGATATTCTAAGATATCATAGTTGCTTTTCTGGTTATTCTATCTTGTGCAATGCATTACCAAGTATATACGAAAGGGAGAAAATTTCTACTCATCCTTTTATTTGATATATTTCGAGCTAGTAGTATGGTAAGAATTTTACTTATGAATAGCTTTCTATACCCTATTTAGTTTTTATCTTACTAGGGATTTTTATAATAAGTTCAGAATGGCTCATAAGTAGGGTTGTAAATGATACAGTTCGGGACATTGGGTTTGTTCTACTACTTTTGATGTAGGGCAGGTAACAACAATAGAACCATGATGTAAAAAAATAAAGGGAAACTATAGGGGAGAGAATTAAAAAATAAATGGACAGCAGAAACAGGAGATAAAGGTGAAGGCTTTAGAGGGAGAAGTGAAGAATGTTTAGTCAGCATGAAAACAAGAGAGACAGAGAAATAATACATAGAAATTCATTAGAAAAGTAAGAATTTCATGCATAAACAAATTGTTGATTTCTAAACTCAACTAAAAATGAAAACAGCTAACAGGCAAACAAATCCTTAGTTTCCAAAAGTTTTAAATAACTAATAACTCTAATATCCTAAAATTATTATTTCCTTTCAAAAAATAAAAACAAGCCTCTAAAAAGGTATTTTAATCAGCATTCTTATTTAGGCTTTTAGAGTATTCTTCATCAACTATTGCCTCTTTGACGTTTTGTTTCTTGCATTTCACTAGGTCGGGTTTACTGGTAACTATAAGGAATACTTTGGATTTGCAACTGACGTGGATGCTGTGGTATATCTGATGCTGGTTAATGATCTCATTCATGGACTCTTCCCTGAGGCTGTGACCGTTGGTGAAGATGTAAGTTACCTGCCTGGTCCTCCACTAAGCCAAGTTAATTTCTGTAGTCTTCTAAGAAAGGTCCGTTCAATTGATGGAAACTATTGGATACCCTTTCCTAGTAATTTAGGTGTGAATAGCGTTTAAAAAGGTATTTTTACCTATCTACCTCCATATACTGTATCTGTGCCTATAGCAGTGATTGTCTTTTAATAAATTTTCTGCATTGCATTTCCCATTTTTTATTGAATGGAGCAGGAAATTATGAATTTGATGACATGGTTTGCGACTGTTTCGTTTTGGCTCGTCGAAAGCTGTTCAGCTAATTCTATAAAGTCATTAAGGGGGATCACTGTTTACCTAGAAATGGATAGTTAATCCCTTTTTTTCCATGCTAAAGTTGTTGCACTTCTTAAATTCCTTGATTTTTCCTTCATATTAATATTTGTAGATTAAATCCCTTATTCTTGATGCTAGAGTTAATTCTCATCCTACCAGTTAAGCAGTAGTCTCATCCTAGTTTGGAAGAGATTGAGGGCTCTTATGAGAATCCATCTGAAAGTGTAATTAGCATCTTCTGGATTGTTCAGCAAAATTACATTTCTTAATATTATATAAAATGGAATAGCTGAAAACTGGAAAGAAACTTGGAGGATAGCCATTGTTAACTTGTAACAGCAAATGCAATAATTTTTACATGAAATAGGCTGGACTCAACAAAGTAATATAAACAAAAGTGGAAATTTAAAACACTCAAAACTCTCCATTTTCAGATATGCCTAGTAGTCCATGAGCTGCTCTAATAGTTACACAAATTTATTTATTTGGTCTCAGGTTAGTGGAATGCCAACGTTCTGCATCCCTGTCCAAGATGGTGGTGTGGGATTTGATTACCGCCTCCACATGGCTGTTCCTGATAAATGGATTGAGCTTCTTAAGTATGTTTCTGTAGCAGTTGAAATACCTTCCTACGGTTTGACAAGCTTGAAGCTAGAACCGTATTGTTGTGTTTCTGACATAATGTTACATATTCTCTTTGCTTTATCTTATACCGATTATATAGGAAGAAGGATGAAGATTGGAGAATGGGTGATATTGTTTACACACTCACCAACAGGAGGTGGCTGGAAAAGTGTGTAGCTTATGCTGAAAGTCATGATCAGGCCCTTGTGGGCGATAAAACAATTGCATTCTGGCTGATGGACAAGGTCATATATGTTTTTTCTTATACTTTTTTATGTCTTATCCATGCCTAAAAGTCCCATAATGCCTTCTTCTATGGAAGGATTCACCTCGACATCTTGCACTTTGACCTACTTAATAGAGGCATTGCTGGTTGATATGAGTCTAATCTCTTCTTGGTGAACCTGTAATTAATTCCATTTTTTACCAATTTGTGCTTTATTGGGAATTTTCAGTTGTGATTTGCTTTGAGGGTTAGGAAGAAGCTCAATGGTGGTCAGTGATTTCTTTTGAACATGTTAAATGTTTTTTTTTATTTTTTGAGATTAAAGTGAGTGGTATAAATTAAGGACGCCAAGGGGGCGTGACCTACAAGTAGGAATTTACAGATCTGTGAGTATATCTACAATAGATCCTAAATCATCAAAAGAATCAAGGTTTGGACCAAGTACAAGAGAATCAAAATAATGAAGCCACCTATCCTTGATAATGGCAAAATTAGTTTTTTTGACAACAATTTCTAGGCTTGTTTTATGTTTCACAAGGAAAACTTTAGATTTATGACTCTTAGAATTTCTGCATGTTTGTCTTTGGATTCTGAATTCTCCAAATATAATCTTGGAAGTTAATCCTGATCTGCATGTCAACAGGTTACTTAGTTTTGGTAGTGGTGCAACATCTCAATATGCTCATGATATTAGTTGGCTGGTTTTTCATGGCTTACATTCTGTATTGAGGTAGTTTTATTGCTTATTTGTAATTATTGACGTTCCGAACTGTCTGGTCCTTTGCAGGATATGTATGACTTTATGGCTCTGGACAGACCATCAACTCCCCTCATAGATCGTGGGATAGCATTACATAAAATGATTAGGCTTATTACCATGGGACTGGGTGGAGAAGGATATTTAAATTTTATGGGAAATGAATTTGGACATCCTGGTAATGTCCACATAATTGGTTTTTACCATCTCGAACTCTTTATTTTGGTGCCTTTCAACCTTTGCCCCCATCTAATTGCCCATTATAAATTTTTAAATATTCATCTGGATTAAGGTTATAACTTCTGCCTGTTCTTTTTATTCAGAATGGATTGATTTTCCAAGAGGCGATCAGAAGCTTCCCAATGGCTCAGTGATTCCTGGAAACAATTATAGTTATGATAAATGCCGGCGTAGATTTGATCTGGTAGGTCTCCTCTTTGTCACTCAATGATCTCCATATTACTATTTATAATCAGGTGGCTGTAACTTCACCTAGGTCAACTTTTTAAACTGCACTGAAGAATGAAAAATCTTCGTGCTTTTTCGTGACAGAATGGGAATTGAAAACTGGTTTTAGACTATTTTTGGAACAAATCTAAAATTTATGTAGAATTCATGTAGATGCATATTTTATGCAACTAGAAAATCGTGAATAAAATGATACAAATTGATATCTAAAGGAATTTTATGTGGAATTGAAACAGTGCATCCCAATTCTATAATTTTTTTTAGTAATATGGGAAATGCATTTTTTCAATTTCACATGGAATTCCACATCTTCTAACCTTGTTGAACTGCATGTGGATTTGCAATTGAATTTCATGAAAACTTTTTATTTATTCTACATAGCCTTGGTCTTGTGCAGCCTTATGATATCTAGTTAAGTCTTCTTATTTTGCATCCTTTTGTTGTTTCTCTTCATGATATTGCCAAATAAAACTAAGAGCTCTCTGATGTTGATAATAAAGTTCTTGCATTCTCTTGAACCCAAAACCCTGGAGCTGATTTGGTCTTCAAAATAGACACGTGCTTTTGAGGACCAGCCAGTGGGCTATATAGCAAAATCTTTGTTCCCCAAGTTTTTTTTATAAGGAAACACTCAATGTACTCCTAGAAATTTTCTTGCGAACATCAAGATCAACTATGGAATATCACTTGTCTTCGGGTAACAGCACCTCAAAATGTTTGAACATATGTTCCTTATCCCGTAATTCTATCTTATTCTTAAACCTTCCAAGAGAATATTAGTGCCATGAGATATTCCTAAGCTATTAGCATGTGAATGCAGATTCTAATACTGGCACTTTATCAAGGATTGTTTGTATGAAATTTAATTTATAATTGCTTATATATTCCCAGGGGGATGCAAATTATCTTAGATATTGTGGAATGCAAGAATTTGACCAGGCCATGCAGCATCTTGAAGAGAAATATGGTGTAAGTTCTCATATCCTAGGAAAATATAACCTGATGATGCTTTCTAGTTTCCTGGACCAAAAGGATCCTTTATTTTTTATCTGTTTGCAAGATTCTAGATAGATATAAGACATTTTTTATGATATTTGAAGGCCACTATTGGAGCAATTAGATTCAGCAATACGTCCATCTATTGTTATTTAAACTTTTCTGCGTTTAGAATTGTAACTAGCTCTATCAAGTTCTTTGTAACTCAAAAGCGTTTTGCTCTTTTTAAGCACTTTCCAAGCTTTTCTTTTGGTCAGTGTTCATTTTGAGATTCTTTTTCATTGTTATTTGCACATATTTCGGGGGTAGATCAAATTGTGTGACCACCCACATCAAATATCATTGTGTGGATGGTGATGATCCACTTGAATTGGATGGTTAATTTGGGAAGTTCTGGTAACAGTTTATTTGCTGTTTTGTCATTTCTAGATTCTAAATTCTAGGTTTATTGCAGAGAGTCAGCCTGTTGTAGAGTTGTGTGTATCTATTTTTCTTCCCAAAATATATGCGATGGACACCATTATAGACCTATTGTTCTCTAAGCTTATTTCTGACCCTTAGATTTTGGTTTGGAAATTGTTTCACTTGTTTACTGTTATTGCAGTTTATGACCTCTGAACACCAATATGTCTCACGGATGGATGAAGGAGATAGAATGATTGTCTTTGAAAGAGGGAACCTAGTTTTTGTCTTCAATTTTCATTGGACTAAAAGCTACTCAGGCTACAGAGTGGGCTGCTTGAAACCAGGGAAATATAAGGTATAGTCCATATAATTTTTTGGACTAGTGCTGGGAGGTTGCAATTCAAGATATGCTCTCTCTTTCTTGTACCTCTTACCTTCCACATCAAGTCATTCTTTACTTTCCGCTTCTCCATTTGTTTTTAGATATTTGGGTTTTTTTTCTTATTAAGACGAATATTTAGCGGACACTTTAAATAGTCCATGTGATCCTTGGTTGGTATAGAACTGGGAAAATAACATGCTCCTGTGGGGCATGTATATTTTAGAATGTACATAATGAGTTAGGACTTTTTGTCTGTCTTAATTTTTTTAGTAATTGGTTTCGATTAATCACCTCTAAATTAGAAGTTTTAGGAAATAGAAGAATATTACTCCAGTAAATTTGTCAATACAGATTTATTGAGAAATCAACCAAGAAAGATTCCAGTCAGGATTCCAAATCTAATATCATTACAATATCTAAATTTCATGCTTCATGTTCGATTGTGACCACATTTAAATTTAGGCCGCCTCATCAGAACAACCTCCATAAACTTTCTTCTGTAAACATTACTGGTAACCATCTCTGGCCGCACTGATATACTTAGATGTCACGGGCAGTAAAATGCTTCACATAAAAGAAATCTTTTATCTTTTACTTAGATTCTAGACTGCTTAACATTTGCTAATAGTATTCTGCTTGTCTCTCATGGCATTCGATAACACAATTCAATCATGCTGTCTTCCAGATTGTCTTGGACTCTGATGATGCCTTATTTGGAGGCTTCAGCCGTCTCGAGCGTAATGCTGAGTACTTCACCTCTGTAAGAAACTTCCAAAGCATTGTCTGATTTCTTTTTCCAATTTCTCCTATGCTTGTTTTGTTATTCTCATCATTACTTCCCTAAGTAAGAAAGGATATTTTCTTAACTATTTTATGATCTTGCAGGAAGGATCGTATAATGATCGGCCTTGTTCCTTCATGGTGTATGCACCAAGTAGAACAGCAGTGGTTTATGCTCTGATAGATGATGAAGAAAAAAAGGGAGGAGAAAAAGAAAAAGAAAATGAAGAAGAAGAAGATAATGGAGAAGGAGAAGAAGAAGAAGAAGCTGTCAAAGAGTAATCAAGTTTTAGCACACGCCCAACGGATTAAGTAGCATTCTGGAAGTTCTCATCGTGAACGTGAATTGAACATAATAAACTTCGGCTTATAACTGTCACGAGAGTCCTCCAAAGAAATAGGTTCCGACGGTCAGCCTCTTTCTGATCTGGGGATGAAACATCGAAGTGAAAAACAGGAGAGAGCAAAACGTGCCTGCACCTTATTCAGATTGGAGTGAAGAGCCTCGGCAACCAGCTTTTACAAGTGTTAGCTAAATTAATTTCCTTTCTGCGTTGTAAATGTTTTTTCTGTATTATTTTTCTCAAGCTTAATTATTATCACGGTACCACAGCTAGATGTTTTTCCGCGTATAGCATGCAGTGCAGTGTAATGTTATATCCGAATGCCCTGTAAGCTATGGCACATCCAGTGAAATGCATAGCTCGACATTGGTGACTTTTTATTTTCGCTGTCTAGATCATGTAAGGGGGAACACGCAGGATACAATGTGTCAGTGGCCTTTATTGTTTCCTTTTCAACGAGGAATAAGAAAAATTATATATATATATATATATAAGATTATATGTAGACGAATTAAGAATCTTTGTAGAATTTAGCGTTCTGTAGAATTGATTTCTAAATCAAGGTAATTTTATTTCAATTTCATTAAAATTCTTACATGTCATTTTCAACATGTCCATCCATCAAGTCCTGAAATTTCAATTTGGCAGTGAATTTGTAGAACAAGGGCAGAGCATCGCTATGGGCTTTTACAAATCGGACATATAATTAGATTTATATATTAAATCAGGAGCATAAGAAAATAATTTCTAAATCAAAGATTAAAAGAACTAAATTCTAAGCCCTGAAAAACAGACGTGCAAAAGACCGTGCCCACTTTATACAGTAGATATTATGGTACTGAGCGGTTTATAAGCGCAAAGGATAACAAAATTGGCAACAACAAAAAAAGTACAGAAAAAAACGAACATCATATTATTATTGATTTAGAGGAAAACATAAACTAAACACAGGTGCTAACGTAACTAGATTCTGTGGCAGAGTTCCGCGGCAACTGATGTAAGACACTGGTGGGTGAAGAATTTGAAGTGGAGGAACGCAATGCCTCAGCTAGAGGTCCTCCCATTTGGTTTGTCGCCCATCCGGCAGCCCAATTCAACTGCAGTTGATCCCTTTCGCCGTCCCTGGTGGTGAGTTCATCTGCATTACCAGTTGACAGTTTCAACGACACATCGGAGGATGAAATTGTGAGACAGGTGGAGGAGCTCATAGGGCTAGCATTCCTCCCAGCATTATCAGGTTCTTGAAGTGATCGGGGCCAATCATCAAAAAAATGCCTTAGAATGTGGCCGTCAGGTCTGTTGTCAACTTCGTTTTGGGCTTCAAAGAGGCCCTTGTTCTCAATCCTGAACTCTGAGGAACTGCAGAGAGGGACAAAAGCACATGATAGAGTCGAATCAAAACCCAACAAAGAACAATTTAAATATATATATATATATATGTGCATATTTACGTATAAAGTCTACCTAAAAATGATAACGAAAAAAATCAGAGCACCATATCTTGAAAAGGAGCGGCTGGGGTGAGTTCGTAGAGAATCTGAAGGCTTTTTCCCCAAATTTCAGACATATTTAGCCAGACCCATCCATCAGGGTCCCTACCATTTGAGATATATACATATAAATATATATATCTAGCTAAAGCTAATCCCATCTTAAAAAGATTCTATCAAATCTATGTCCTTCTTTTTTGACACTAAAAGCTTTTTTTTTCCTGGGAAAAAATAAACCAAAAATGTCCCACAAATTTAAAATTCATGCCAATCTCTATAACACCACTGCCACCCAGAACACCAACATCATAGTTATAGTTTTATCAAACACCGCAGCCCTGCGAATTCCATTTTCTTTTTATAAGATAGAGGGAAAATCTTCCTCCTAAATTTCTTCATAAGAAATTTAATCTCAATACAATAATTTATAATTGGAGTTTCAGCCTTATTTATGCTCTTAATATTGCCTCCAAAAAATTTTGAAAAATAGAAATAATAGAACAAAAACAGTCAGACACCATGTGAATCCCAATATCTGCTTCATGCCCATAATGTTTTTCTGTACTAAAATCACTGGGAGTTTACAGTTTTCTTCTTCAAATAATAATATATGATTACATGTCTAGTACGCCACCAAGCTGTTTTTCTTCACACCCAATACCACAAATTAACAACGTCAAATATTAATTCAGGGGGGAAGAAGTCACCAATCTTACCTATGATTCAGGTGCAGGAGATCAGCGGAGCTAGCCGGTCCGGCGAGGCCGAAGCTCGGCCCATTAGCCACCATTGCCGGCAATGTCATGGAGATTGGACCGGTGGATTTGAAAGTGTCGCTGCCACCGAGACCACCACCACCAGCACCCAGAGAAGAAACCGTTGAGGCGGCTACGGAGAGTGGAGTGACGGCGGCGGTGGTGTTCGGCGTGGGGATTTCCACAGGCTTTCTTGAACGGTTGCGGCCACGGTGCATGTGGCGCTCGCAATATTTCTGGCCAGCCACCACATCTCTTGAGCACCTCCATTTCTTTCCATCTGTTCTCCGGCACCGACCCGGCTCCGGATCCAGGGCAGCTCTGCTCCAATACCCTGATTGTAACACTGATCACCCATGTTTAATTTCTCCAATCAATTAATATATAACCATTACGTATACATGAAACTTTAAAACCTGCTTGGCTCATGAAGACCGATACATACAGGGTATATATTCATGATTTCAAATAGAGAGCAAGTGAATTAAAGTCAACCGGGTTAAGATTTTAGAGAAAAGTCAAAGAAAGGAGTGTACAATCATGAAATACGGTGACATTGATAATTAGGCCGTTGTGTAACCAACAGACGAGCAATAATTTAAGTCAGGTGTTAAAGATAATGATCTGAGAGGGAAAATCTGAAACTAAGCAGGTTAAACCCTAAGATCTTGTTACAACTAAAACTGGTAAAATCCAAGCATGGAACTGACAAGAAAACATAATGCACAGAACATTGAAAAAGAAAATAGCTAAAAAGACCAGATGGGTGTTGTTGATTGAATCAAGAAAGAGAGATATATATGAGTTAGAACTTACAAGCAGGCTGATAATGAGCGTAATGTTGAAGAGGATGATGGAGGAAATATGGAGAAGAGTGAAGGAGACTTTTCTTGATTGGCTGGAGGAGCTCGGGAGGAACGGCAGCACCAGCTAACATGTATCTGTAGATCAAAGCCTGCAACTCCAGCTCCTGCCACTGAGCCAAACTAAAGTAGCTTCCCATCTCTAACAAAACAAGAGGAAGAAAGAAAAAGAAGTAAACGCCATGAAAGTTACAGAAGCAAACTTAGAAGAGGAAAAAGACCCAGGAACTTTTTCAACATGCCCATTGATGTGCGACAAATCTTACTGGGAAATCTAGAGGATGAATCTGGCAACGCTGACAGGTTGGTGAGTTTGGTAGAGGGCTGTTCAGGTACAAACAAAGGGAGTGCAAGAGAAGCAGAAGCTGAGGCAGATGGGTTTTGTTGATGTGGATCAAGGAGAAGTTTTGGTATCTTCGCAGAAGGTTGTTGCTCTGACTCATGCTGGTTCCTCCATTGTTTCAGATGCAAGTCCATTGAGAGAGAGAGAGAGAGAGAGAGAGAGAGATAGGGATTGAAGTTTGGTTGCTTTTAGTAGTTGTTTAGGTTTAATAAGGCGTTGTTTGGCGTGTTGGGGATGTGAAGAGAAAGTTTGGAAAAGCTTTTGCAGAGACTTATGTGGGTTCTTTTATAACTTTGGCAGATACCCAGCAGAAAGAAAGAGAGAAATGAAGAGAGGGGAGGAGGGGGAGGAGGAGGTGGTGGACGAAAGAAGAAGAAGAAGAGGTCAGTGAGCATTCTGACACGAAAGCCTGCAAAGTTTGTTTATGACCAGTGAAGAAGCCTAAGGCACTTGAGAAAAAGACAGCCAGACAAGACAGTTGAGACCTCAAAAATTATTTAAAAATTTATTTTAATCTATATATAAAAAAATCTTTTTTTTTTTTTTTAAGATATAAGCTCCAGTCTTTCTCTCTCTTTGTGCCTTGGAAATAGCAAATAAAAAACCCTATTGAATTAAGAAACATCCTGAGAAACCCTTTTACTTTTTACCACATTTACTTATCTCTATCTACGTAATTTATATATAATATTATGTATAGATAGATGTTAATGCAAG
>NW_019014687.1:506205-557268 GCF_000150535.2 Carica papaya
AATAAATATGTACGTAGATAATAAATGGAGGAGGAGGAGGAGGAGCAGCAGCAGCAGGAGGAGACAGAGAAGTTGCAAATGCAGCGGAGGTCAGGCTTTTATCCATTTGTGTTTCTGGGAAAGAGCTGACTACTTACTGCTTCCTTTGTTATTATTGTGTCGCAGTTCGAGACTCCTTGGGATGTCTTCTTCTCAGAATGGCAATTTCGTTAATTATCTCCTCTGTCTTCCTCATCCTTCCCAATTATCCCTTTTTAAAATATATATATTATTTAATTTTACACTAGGAAATAATAAAATCTCTTACCTCCATTTTCTGAAGAAGTGGAAATTTAACACCCGATTCGAAACTTTAAGAACATGTTTTCTATTACTCCAGTATTAAGTAATTAAATTCAAATTAATTAAAACATAAATCATGTTTACCTCGTGCAATCCAGCAACCTAATCCAATACTTACTACCTAATTAATTCACTTCACTGCTAAACTTCCAAAATCCAATTTTTTTTTTCCAAACCGCTGGTTTTAATCTTTGTCTGAACTGTAGTGGCATTTGAATTACGTCAAATTCATTTTTTTTATTAAAAAAAAAAAAAAAAACTTATTCTAATAAACTAAATCGAATATTATTTATTTTAAATAAATCAATTTAAATAATTAAAAATAAAATAATTTAATAATTAAATTTTTTATATTTTACATGAAATTTTGTAATTATATTATAAGTTGATATATATTATTTGATTTACTAAAAATAGAAATTAATAAAAAGTCAATTATTTTTTAATAGTAAATAAATGAATGCAGTATTGAGCCCAATTCCTCTTTGTTGAAGCCGTCAAACTTGCACTTTTCAATGGGTTTCTTGTTGGGCCAGAGCCCAACGTAGAAGTAAAAAATGAAGCCGAGCCGAGCCAGGAGGACAGTCGGCGGGAGAGTAAGAGACTATATAGGAGGGACCCAACAGTTAAGTTTTTGTTTTATCCAATTGTGTTAAAACTTATTTGACGAATATACCCTTGGGGTTTTCCCTTAATTTACATAATGGCAGTATTTATGTTCACACGTTACTACTTTTATTTTTATCGTGTCCGTCCCTACAACCCCACCCAAGTAGTTTTATACATACCGAGATATTCTCATAACTCAATTACTTAGTAGTTATAGTAACACTTTTGTCTTTTTCCTTTCTACTTGGATAAACTAATTGGTTTCTCTTCTTTAGCCCTACATTTTCTCTTAAATTACAAATTTGCCATTACACCCCCCAACACGCATTATTGAGTAATGTAAATATATATATATATATATGATTGAAGGGTAAAAATGTGATTATATGAAGATGGGTGTGTATGTCAGATGGTGGGGGGGAAGAACAAGTGGGTGGTGAGGAGATTTTCAGTGATTTAATTTTAATTTTACTAATAATTAAATTTGATTGGACCAACTACCGTTCTTTTAGTGATTTGACTACTCATAGTACTTTTTTCTTTTTTCTTTTTTTTTTTTTAAATAAAAATTTACATATACTTTATAGTATTTTTGTATTTTACATTTTTTTTTTTTAAAAAAAAAAAAAACAAATTGTTTTAACTCTGACACAGAAAAATACAAGATATACTTGTCTATGACTCTACGGCTAGAGTCAGTAAGCTTCTGTTTACCCAGAAGCCGAAATGATTGGTGGATATTGAGAAACACCTCCGCGGTTAAATTCCTATTTACCATTTACTCATTCCTTTGCTAATTACCACCATAGACTGTAATTATTAGTACTACTTACTAGAGCATCAAGTACTATTAATTCCCTTCCCCAACCCCAACCCCAACCAAAAAATGAGTAGCCGATCTGTGTACCGTAGTTTTAGAATTTCTAAATTCGCAATATGTAATTAAAATTTATTATATAATATAAAGTTATTTAGTGAGCGAATAAATAGGCGCAACAACTTTGCCTTTTTGCTTTTTTCTTAAAATGGTTATTACAGAATATCTACATAAATAAAGGCACGAACTGACTGGGGGCAAAGTGGTAATTAAGTAAAACGGGTTACGGCCAAAAAACATCTTGGATCAACACCTCTTTTGTACGGATCTGGAGTGGGGACCCACTCCAGCTATCCACGTCAGCTAATTTGTCGTTGTGAGACAGAAAATTAATTAAAAAGAATATTATTATTAAATAAGTGAGATTTAATTAAAATTTAAAAAAAAAAATTGGGAAAGAAAAAAGGAAAATAAAGGAGGTCACATGTGGGGAGGGAGGAGCAAATACGTCACAGAGGGAAGTGTCAGTAAAGTTGAATATTTTTGGGCGTCAGAAGAGACAGAGTGCCCACGTGGGTCCCAGGCTTTTTCGACATTTTGTGTAGGATAAAGTAAGGCACGCCGGCACGCGAGGCCTTGTGATATCACTCACGTGCATCCACGTGACTTATTCTCTCGAGGCATTTCTTTTATTGCTCCTTCCCCCCCATCTCTTCACTCCTAATTTATTTTCTATCTCCACTCTCTTAATTAATTAAATTACTAAAATTTAAATTTAATTTCTTGTATTTAGTATATATTTTGTAAAATTGATATTAAATTATAAAAGAAGAAATTCTTTTCTTGAGCATACATAAGACACGAACATGAGCGGTTGTGTCAGACCACGAGGCTTCCATATGATTCTATATGCAAAGCATAGGAACAAAGAATCGTGTGCTACAAATGGACTTGCAAATCTGTTGACCATATTATATAAATTTAATTAGATTCTCCTTTCTTTCTTTTTTTTTGTTGAAGTCGGTTGGGATTTGGGTAATTGTCATTACCAATTATTAATCACCGTGGGAAGTAAAAATGAAAAGACGAGGTAAAAAAAAAAATGGGAGTAGAAAAAGGTAAATGGGTAAAATTCAAAGACTTGGATTGACCGTTGAATTTTCCAACAAGTAGGTACTTAGAGGGGTCCTGGGGTCTCAGAACAGGGGAGAGGGACCCACAATACTAGTTTCCGTAGATGGACAAAATAGCCTAATAGACACGTGGACGAGGGTAGGCCCTGGCTTGGTCATGTAATTCTTGTCGTTTGTCCCAGTTTTAGCCACCATGTAATGAGTTACTGCATAAATACAAATACAAGAATCCTTCTCAAATTGCAGCCCATCCCCATTAAATAAACTATAGGCCCATCAAATTATGATTTACTTATAGGCCCATAACAAGAATGTCCCTTGGGCTTTGTCTAATTGCACTTAAGAAGAACTATAGGCCCATCAATTGTGATTTATTTGTAGGTCCTTAACAAGGAGGCCCATTGGGCTTCGTATAATTACATAATTAAGCCCATTATTCAAATTATTGCCCGAAGGTTTATAAGAATCCAACAAAAGCCCATTTGCTTTACAAAATTCTGGCCCAATTGGGTTTCTGTAATCTGCTGACCCAAGCAGAAGTTGACAAAGTTTATTAATTTCATAAGCCATCTTCTCTGTGATCTCAAGAAGACAGCCTTTCTTTTTCATGCTAGTAAATGATATTTTAGACTATTTAAATATATAAACTGTAATTCAAACTATATGTCCCATGTGTTCTATTTAGAAAGTTAAGATACACATTCTATTTAATTATAAAAATGTATGAATTTAATTATACATTTAATAGAATGTAATGACTCGAATTTAACTGGCATGCTGCAGTCTCAAAAAATATATACATTTAAATTAGTCAGTGGACGAGACACAGACAAGAACAACCCAGACCCTCATCATCTTCAATTGGGTTTGGGCAAGGGAAAATTCTCAAGCCCAGATAACCCATTCCTGGATTTAAAATAGAAACTTAGGCCTTGTTTGGGTTGGTCATTAAAATGAACCGAACTCGAAGCCCCATCATACTATATAGCCCAAAAGAAAAAGTTGAAAGCTCAGTATTCGGGGACCAGTAATCGCAGCTTACCAGATGAGAAAATTACAGGCTGTACTGGACACGGCAAAAGCTATTTTTGGCCGAGCGGACTACAATCAAACCCAGCTATGAAAAATTGACAACTATTCATTCACATGAATATTTAAGTTTAATAAAATAAATCCACCACACAACCAAACCACTTTTGAACGCAATGCCGAACATCACCTACGAGAAAAGATGACCAACCAAACATCACCCAGAGAAAAGGGTAATAACCAACCAAACAGTCCCCCAGTGAGTGAGTGACTGACTGACAAATGGTTTGATTATGATTGTGATTTTCGACAGGCACAAAAACGACGCAGTTTTGATCAGTTGGATTGTTAAAAAGTAAGTCCATGTTTTTGTTGAATTGAACAGTTTTATTTTTTCTGCTGTTGTCTTCTGTTCAACCACGACCGCGATGGAATGGATAAAACAATTAGGGGTTTCGAGAAAGATGCTGCCTTTTTCTTTCTTTTTATATGTTTAAAATTAAATAATTATGAAAAAATTTTATGAGTTGAATATGGTTGATTTATTGTAAATATTTATTAAAATTTAAAATATATTAATTATATCTATAAGATTACATTTATGTATAAAATTTACGTAAATAATTAATGGTGAATTAAAGAAAGATTAGGTACTAAAAGCCAAGAATACAATTTGCCTAGAATGGAATCTTTTGAAGATACAGTTGGGTGTAACTGCCACCTCCCCACCCCCAGATTCTCAACACACACTGACGCCCTCGAGATTTTGCACATTATTAAAAAAAAAAAAAAATGAAAAGGGTATTCTTCGGGTGGGCCTCAGACAACAAATAATTGGTGTCTGCCAAACACGCCCTTAATCAAATGCTTATTCTGCTGGCATTAGGTTAAAAAAGTTTATAACTTTTAATCATATAGAAAAATCAAAATTAAAGTAAAATATTATTATTTTAATCAGCAATCCAGGTCGGAGAAGGTGAAGCTGCGTGGATCTTAATGCATGCCTTCAATGTCCACCGTTGGATGGTCCCACACCGTGAGACCATCAACTCATCATAAATTTGATCCCATGATCTCCACCGTCCAACTTTGACTTTATTTCTTTTTCCAATTTTTTTTTTTTTAAAAAAAGAAGAAGAACAGAGCAGCGGTTCCCACGTTTGAACATGTCAAATTGGCGAAATGGTCCCCCGCAATCTCTCAAAGGAAAAAAAAGTAGAAATCCATTAACGGGAAGATTTGTGTAATTTTAGAATACTTTAAAGTACACCTCCTCATAATATATAACCACCATTTTATTATTTATTTAAAAAAAAAACAACAACAACAACAAATATATAAATTATTGTCGAGCTGACATATTTATATATAAAATTAAGTTTATTTATGTATTTTTCTCACTATTCAAATTATAGAATTTTACAAATTAACGGTAGAACAAGTTTAATTTTTATCGTGGGTCTAAATTTTAAAATTTTTGTATGTTAATTTTATTTTATTTTTTGAACAGAATAATAAACTGAGTAGTAAACTATATAATAAAAATTAAATTGTAATAACAATCTTATGATATTTAATAATAATAATAATAATATAAGAAAAAGGAATAAAGGGAAGATTCTTGCTGTGTAGGTGAATGAATATTGGAAGGATACGTAGATAAGCTGCCTGCCAGCCGGCAGCCGCAATGGCTGGTTTGCCTTAACCGTTACGACTCCGTTTAATTGTTATTTCTGTAATAAATATTCTTATATTATTTTAATCAATATAATTAATTTTTACATTTCTATTGAATAAATTTATTTCTTAATTAGTTTCATTTAAATTTAAATAATTTTATTTCACTTATAAAAATAAGAACTCAAAGTGATAATTGGGTATTGAATTTAACAAAAGAAATCATATATATATATATAGATATATATATGGCCTGACATATCTCAATGCACGCTCAAGTTACACAATTATTATTTCTTTATTCCTATATATTTTAATTGAATTTAAAATTTGTTAAAAAAATAAAATAAATAAAAAATTTTACCCCTTAATTCCACCATAATTTAAGGTTAAATGTATTTAATAATTATTATTATTATTTTAATATTAGTTTTGTATGAATTGCATATTTTTTATAATAAAAAAAAAATTCAAGAGCTGTTTTTTGTTCTGTGGTCGGGATGGGATGAGCGTACTAGGTAGTAATAATGGGATTCCTTCAACTTTTGGAAGTTATTCATGTTTTTTGAATTAAAAATGGGCCAACAAATATTTTTCAAACCCAAATGAACAGCAGAATTTAAATTATAAATTTAAACGCAGCGTTTTAGTATATCTTAACGAATTTTATTTATGATAATAATAATTTATTTTTAATTATTTGATTTATACTTTTTTTTTTGTTTTGCTATAAAATTATAAATATATGCTTGGAGTTCACTGCATGATTTTTGCATATAAAAATTACATCCTCCTGTCAGAGTCTTCATGTGGATGACCCAACCATGCACGGGAGAGTTTGTTGGGGTTGCCGGTTCACCAACTTGAGAATGTGTTACATACAAATTAATATAAATTTATTTAATTTATGTACTTAATATATAATCGATAAATAAAAGTGGAATTGACTTCAAGAAAAAAAATATATATATAATTATATTATAAGAACAAGAGGGTCAAAATAAAATAGAAATCTTAAAATTGACTTGAGGTACATGTTTGTCATTTTAAATTTATTAAAAAATAATAATAATAATAATAATAGAGGATGATATTGGACATATCAACAACATTATTGTCAGCTTTTAATATTTACATAATTTATCATGTAACTTTTAAATAAAAAATATATAACAAAGAAATTAAATTTTAATTATAACAATTAACGAGACATGTTAAGTATAGCTTCAGAAAATGCTCCAAGGTTAAATGTATTATTAATATAACATAAATTTAATGGCAATACGATTATACGTACGTATTCAGAAAACTATTATTCTCGAAGAGGGGTCAAAAGTTTGAATTTTTATTTTTTATTTTTTCACGTGGGGTTTTGGTTATAAATTTTGAATTTTCAAGAGAAGATAAAATTTATTTGGGTAAAGTTGGAAAATCTTTCATATCTTTATCAGTAGTTGGCAGTTGGGTCATTTCAGCTTATGCTTTTTTTTTTTTTTTTTTTTTTTTTCCTTCTAATTTTTATTTTGCTTTTCCCAACAGGACCTTATTTGGTTCGCTAAGCTGGCCAAATCAATACTTTAATCTATTCACAAACTTCAAAAGCTTAATTAAAATCAACAAGCACTGCTGCCCTTTGTTTATAAGCACTTACAATAAGATAGAAAAGAAAACCAGAGAGAGAGAGAGAGAGAATAAGCCATCATTTGAAAGCAAAAGCAAAAGCGTGAGAAGAGAGAGAAGCAGAAGAGAAGATAGGTGAAGATCGGAATTCGAGGAAGGTGAAGGAGGGTTTTTGTTGCGGGTTGAGGAAGAAGAAGGAGGAGAAGGAGACGATGCAGACAATCGAGCAGGTAGTACAGCAACCCAACCACCAGCTAATGGTGCAGAACTCGGGGAGCTTAAGCTTTAGCAGCCAAATGTCCAAGGAAGATGAGGAAATGTCGAGGTCTGCTCTCTTGACTTTCAGAGCAAAAGAAGAAGAGATAGAGAGGAAGAAGCTTGAGGTCAGAGAGAGAGTTCAGGCTCAGTTGGGTCGAGTTGAGGAAGAAACAAAACGCCTGGCCATGATTCGTGAGGTATTTTGACGAAATCTTCTGCTTTTCTTTTTAAGAAATTTCTTTAGGGTTTCATGAGGAAGAAATGAGCTACCTTGTTGAACTTTAATTTGGTTTTGGTAGGTGGGTTTCAAAGATTTGAACTTTTTAACCCTAAAATTACCTTTCCGGCTGCATGAAAGCTCAAAATTTAAGCTAAAAACTGGAAGATGTAAGCTCTGCTGTTACAGAAACTCATGATCTGAAAATTAGACGGTCATGGATTTTTATTATGTTCAAGTTCTAACCTTTTTTGGTATATTTTGCACTACAGGTAGCTTTGTTCTTCTTCTTCCCTTTTTTCTTTTTTTTTTTTGGTTAGTTTAATTATTTATTTTTTTTCAATAAATTGGGAGTCAGAACTATATTTCAGTTTTAAACTTTAAAAGACAAGATTAAGAAAAGAAACTATTAATTTGGGGTTTTTGGGTCTAATTAATTTCAACCTTAAAATGAAGTAATTGCTGTAAAGCTCTCGAAGAGGGTCGGATGAATTTGGGTATCTTTTAGTCTTCATCAAACTTTTTTTTTTTTTTTTTACTGGTTGGAATTTATTTTACCTGAAATTGCAGAAAAACTACGGTAATTACTGTTAATATAGTGTATGAATTTATAGCTAACTTTTATAAATCTACCAGGAGCTTGAAGCTCTTGCAGATCCCATGAGAAAGGAAGTTGCTCTGGTTCGAAAGAAGATCGATTCGGTGAACAAGGAATTAAAGCCGTTAGGGCATACAGTCCAAAAGAAGGTAAAGCTTCAAATAGCACCAAATTTTTAGCCAATTGACACTACCAAACACATTCTTGTTCATGACAATCCAACTGTTTTATATTTTGGCACATATGAGGATTGAATCAATAATATAAATTTTCTCGTAAACCTTAAATTTTCACCATATGAAACAGGAAAAGGAATACAAGGACGCCCTCGATGCATTCAACGAAAAGAACAAGGAAAAAGTACAGTTAATCACCAAACTAATGGAGGTAATTCTTACCAAACTACCATTCTTAGATGTTCTCATAACACAAATTAGTTAAGAGGACCGTATAAATGTGATTGCTTTACTTTTAAACTTTGTGTTATATGAAAAAGAAATTTAAAGTAAAATCAATCTGATTTATGTATGGGTCTTCCGACTAATAATTTCCCAAGTAATGCCAGAGTAATATTGATGAGCTAATTCTGATGTGTGATATTTGTTTGTTGTTGAAATTTTTGATACGGGGATGAGCAGTTGGTGAGCGAAAGTGAGCGATTGAGGATGAAGAAGCTGGAGGAGCTGAGTAAGAACATAGATTCGATACACTGATGAGGATTATAAAGATAGAGCCTAGTTCTGATCAACTGATTAGGCTGTGTGATGTATTTAATTGTGACTTCTTTTGATATATTTATGTGGGTGTTTTGGGTTGGGTTTGGTGTAATTCTATGGTTATCTTCTGTTTGTGGATTATTTTAGCTGATTTAGGAAAAGGGAAATACCCTTATAAACAGGTTTGTAACTAAATCTACCTTGACTCTGTTTTCTTCTCATTTTTTGTTCTTCCTAATCAATTTCTATGCTTTCTTTTCTTTAACTTTTTGTACAATCCTTGATTATATTTTTTTACTACCAATGCAATACAAAAGACTGTTTTATTGGGTTTGTAAAATATATAGCAACTGGATGATCATCGTCATCATCTTCATAACTTGGAACAACTTGCTTGATAATTCTAATGTTATATTATTTTTTCTAGTAGATTATACATATATTCATAAATTAAAGTCATATAATCTTTGAATAACAACACATTCAGTATAATTCAATTCTAATATACAACTATTCACAGAGAATGGGGCGGATTCACTATCTTTTCTAGGCAATGGATGGATGTAACATCATCTGGAAGAGTTGCTTTAGTGGATATATAAATGATTATATTTAGATAATTGGGTAATATGATATTAAAAAAAAAATTCACATAATCTTGCCGTGTTAATCTATTTTTGATTAAAATTGAATAACAATTTAATTTATATGGGCAAGAATTATATTGAAAATAAATAAACAATTGAATAAAAAATATGGGATTGATCATTACTAACTAGTTATCTTCCTTTATGCTCAAAAGTTTGCTTAAAGAATGAAGATTGAGCTGTAGGTAGGTGGCGCTGTAGCTTTTAACTTTATATAGCGTTCAGATAGTAATTAATGGTGTCATATATATACTTACACTTACTATCCACCAATACAAGATTTTTCCAATACCCACAAAAAAAAAGGTGTTACAATTTCGAGTTAATCACATTAATTTAATTTAATAAATTAATTAATTACAATTAGTAAACACCCATTGAGAAAAAAATTAGCGTATGAATTTTTCATAATAAATATACTGATTAATGTGAAAATAATAAGTTTGTACAGTGTAGTTGACACTGACGCTGCATGTAAAAAAAACTGTTAAAATCTCAGCCTCATAATACAAGTAATGAATGAAAGAATTTGTAAGGGGGAGGGGGGACCTTATCGCCCAACCCAATCGCCATTAACTTCCTCCTCTCCACCACGTCTAAATCATATCGTTAAATCGCACGTCGCCGTCTCTTCGAAGTTGACGGCGAAGCAAACTGACGTTAAAACATAAACGTATGAGTTTCGTGTTTATTATTTTAATTTTGTAAGATAACTAAATACTTGTGATTTAATTTCTATTATATTAAATTTGACTATTATTTTTTACGTATTTTTATTTATTAATAAAATATGTAGAATTTTAAGTAAAAAGTCAAAATTTTAAAAAAATATATGATATTAAAAATATTCTAAATTAAAATTAATTTAATGTTTTATGTCAATTCTTAATTAATATGCACAGAGCTTTACTTAGAATGTGTCTTAATTTGGTTAACCCACGAGTGGCAACCGTATTAACTACTCTAACTGCCAGAACGAGAATTATAAATTTTTTAAAATCTTTTATTTTTCTTCCTTTAAAACATAAGAAACAACTGAATCTTATAAGACAAGACAAATTAGATGTTTGTTGCCATCTGCTTTCCAAATTATTAAAAAAAATAATAAAATAAAATAAAATAAAATAATTACAATTTTACTAATATATTAATAATTTTATTTTTATTTTTATTAAATTAAATATTATATATTAATTACAGTAAACGTATAACATAATAATAAAATTGAAAGGTAGAGTAAACGTATATTGAACACTGTAAGTTTTTACGTAGAGTATAAAAATTTTAATTGTTAAATTACTTTATTATTATTATTTTTTTTAAAAAAAAAAAATAGGACTTCCAGAGATGCTACAATAAATAAAGCAAGCAAGAGAAACACTTTACGTGCTCAGCATCTTATCAATTACACCCTTTTACTTTATTTTTCCTCCAATTATCTTAATTTAATTTTGGTTTTTTTTTTTTCTAATTAAATGCAAAGTTGATCCATTTGGTCAAACAAAAACCAACCAGCCCTCTCTACTTGGAAAAAAAATATGTATATATATATATACATATACATACATTAATTTATCATGAATTTTATTTTATTTAACAATACAATCTGATAAAGTTATTTTATACGAAATTATTAATTTTAAATTATGATTTTATTTCAGTTTTTATTTATTGACGCATTCATGACTCGAATCCCAGACAACATGTGAAATAAAAGAAAAAGGCACATGATATCATTAGAAGGAAAGTTAGAGATTTTATGGGCCAAGAGGCCCAAAAATATAACCGAAGCTTGTTTAAAAAACTAAAGGGCCAGAAGGCCCATCGAGAATGACAGGTCGTATTATCAAAGTCTCCTTGTATAAAAAAGTAAGCCCAAAAACGACCTCGTTTTATCTCACTTGGAAGCTCAATTAATGGGCCCTCACTACCATGTTTTTTATTCCGATTTAATTCTGGACCGATCGTCGTATACATGACAGACAAAATTACAAAGAGACAATTTGACCTAATTGAAATGTATGGATTTATTCTATTAAAAATAAGCACCAAGAAAATTAGTACACCAATTGACTACTATTTTGTGTGACATAAATAAAATTATGGGCACCATCTGATTCGTACCCAAAAAAAATGGATGAGATTGAAGATTTCGGTCCCGCCTGGTCGAGTGTAATCTAAATTGATTAGTATTTCTTAATAATAAAAATATATAAATAATATATAGGTACTTGGGGGAGGACCGTGTAACTCTTCTCTACCTTCTCTAATAGACTTATTGACGAGCCCCTCAATCATATATTACCACCGATCAACATTTTCTTCTAAAAATATATAATCGGAATGTTGTTCTGACGGTGGTCGCCCACGTCTTCTTTTACAATTCTATATTTCAAAAAATAAATGATTAGAATATTTCAGTATAAATTTTTCTACTTCTTAGCATTCTAAAAATTATAAGAAATTATATTTAAACTCTAAAATTTTATGCACAAAATATGATTTTAGAAATAACAGTTCTGATACCATTTGTAATAGTCATTTTTTAATTTATAAAGACTTTTAATTTTATGAAAATTCTTTCATTTAACCTTTAGATCCTAATTTAATTTACTTTATCACAATAATTTAATTTTTTTTTACTTACTTATTTACACAAACTTTTCGTTGAGGATCAGATATTGCAATTCTCCATTCCTTACAAAAATTTGATATTCCAAATTTAATACAATTTTAAAATAAGTAAAAATATTGAGTTCATATAAAGTTTTAAGTTCTTCATAAGTAGTTTTTAATAGAGAATGATATTGTCATAATACTTTAACCATCAAAATGGTATTATTATTTGTATTCATTTCATGTAAATAAAATATTAAAATATTTTTAAATACATAAATTTAATTTTTTTAAAAAATAAAACTTGATTTTATTTCAATTCGAGATTTGATAGAGTTAAAATTTTTCTAATGTTACATTAATCCAATATTTGGTGCAAAAAGTTACACAATCACCACCTTAATGTATTATTTAAGAAAAATAAACGAAAGCGAGAGGCTCAATAATTGCCTTGTTGTCTAATGCTAAAAATAAGTCTTTTGATTTCTATCTCAATGCACGTTTACTTAATTCAAGAACCCTCTTGGCAATTTCCTCTTTGCAATTTCGGCGTGCATGAACCTAGCTCTCTCTTTCAATCTCTAATTATAATATTTCCAAGACAAATATAAAAGAATATAATTAAAAAATTTAAATGAAATAAACATATGTTTTTAATTTCATATTTTTAATATTGAAATACATTAACCAATTAATATGTTACAATAAAAAATATTAAATTGATGTACCACGACAAATTTATTTTTATATACAATGAAAGTATGGAGGAACATTCTCATCAACATCATACATACAAAACATGAAGTGATATTTAAATTCATTATTGTCTCTCCATAATTTTATTTGATATTCACACATTACTTAAATTTTGACCGAGAAAATAAAAAATTTTACTCATTTTTTAAGTTTTTTTATTTATTATTGGTGATGTATTGGGATAAATTTTTATAGGGGAGACTAATTTTCTTTAATTTTTTAAAAAATTAATATAATTCCAAAAAATTATATTAAAAATAGTAAATTAATTATTATATCAAACATTATAAATAAATAAATTAGAGAGAATCTATTGACCCATATCCCCCCAAAATCTTGTGCACCTCACGGCTACATTAAAAGAATCCTATACGAACAAGAACAAGTTGGGAGGGCTTTTTTTGTCTTTTTCCCTTAAATGGAGGTAGATTTTCATGTCTTCTGGTAACCAGAGGCCTACATTAAATACAATATTCAATACTTGCGTGTGAGTCTGTGCTTTTTTATACCCTTTTTTTCTAATTGTATATGTAAACAATTTGTTTGCTTGTTGATTATAAACATGTCGTATGTACATATGTATACATGGGATTTTATCTATCTACATCATATAGCCTATACATACACACCTAACAATACATATGTGTGTATTTTGTACACACATGTGATCAATGGTGACAAAATAAAATTGTTTTAATATTTTTTAAGATTAATAATATACAAAAATTAGTGATATATAAAAGAGGGAAAAGAGGAAGCCACAGAATCCTATGAAGGGGAGAGCCACGTCAGCAGAAGACAAGCGTATTGGCATTTTGACTTGAGGGGACGTAGGGTGGGGCCCGCAATCGGAGGGGTGGAGACAAGAAATCCGACCAATTCTGACACGTGGATGCGGCGAATACGGAACACGTGTGAGATCGAGACGGACCCCCCACCACCCTTTGGCCCCCCCCCCCCCCCGTTGTGCGGACGCACCGCATGACGGTGCGTTTACGAGGCGCTGTTTCGTCTCACTATTGCGAATAGGTTCGGAAAGGAAATGAAAAATCAGGGACCCACCAAATATTTATAATTTTATTTTTACAAATTTTAATTTTATTTATTTTCGTATTTACTTTCACTCTATTACTCTTAATTTGTTTTTTTTTTATTATTATCTTAATTTACGTCACTATTATAAAATTTCTTTTTTTTTTAACAATATAAATATTTATTTACTTTTTATTATAATGTGATTATGAATAAATTATTTACAAGCAAGTTTTTATATTTTTATTCAAGAAACACAATATCCTAAATTTAGTTACAATTTACCCAAGCCATAGGTAAATGATTTTTAAAAACTATTTTTCATGTTAAATAAAAATATAACCTTATTATCTTCTTGACTCTAAAAAATAATATATATATATATATATATAGAAAATAATTTGATGATGCTCTATATCATCATTTAAAATATTATGTTTATTTTATCGTATATCAATTAATACGCTACTTTGTATTGTGTTATTATAAAATCTAAAGGTAAGTGGTAAAAATTTGAAAACAATAGTAATTCAATGTACGAAATTAATTACTATAGTAGCTGTGTGTTAGGTAGGTAGGTCCACTGTGTTTGTGAAAAAATATATTAAGATCAATTCAAATGCAGCTGTATATATGTATGTTTGTGTATATATATATGTGTGTATGTACACATAGGTGTTCCAATAGGTCAATTTTTAAGTACCATATGGATAAATAAGTCAATGAAGCAAACATGTATGATTGATTTATTATGGTTTGTGTTCTTGGAGTCAATATATTAGGAATATATGGTTATATACTAAAGATTAACTTATGTCAAATCATATTGGAAACTATATCTTAATAAATAATCTCTTTGAATCTTTTTTTTTTTACCCTGGGTAATCCAATTTCACCCTAGTTGACTGAAGTAAATATTGACCAAGTCATGCATGTTTGAAATATGGTCTTTTGAAAAGGCAAACTTTTATTATAAGATTCTTTACCTTCTTTACTTATAATTAATTAATATAATTATTAGAATATGAATAATTAATTATGTTGTTTCACATCAATTTTTTTTTTTTTTTTTTTAAGATAAGTGATTCAACAAATTATTTGAAATGCAAAAAGGAAGGTTACGCATGAGAATAAAAATAATTTCATGTGGATTTTATTCCAAGACTTTAAACTGTACATACATTATATATATATATATCATATATATGTGTGTATGTATATATAAAGCTGACTCAATAGTAAAAATAATATACACACACCACCACCACTATTACTAATAAATTCATACGTAGCTAATAATTGAGTCCACTAAGCAACCAATTAACGACTACCTTTTAAATTAAACAAAACAAAATTACAAATTAAATTAATATAATTGCATTACATCTTATCTTATAGCTAATAATTAAGACTGCTGCCACATTGCACCATCCCTACCCACCCGGCAACAAAGAATTTAAAAAATCAAAAGAAGAACTTAATTCCATCTTTGAATTCTTATATTTATTTGTTGTTCCCAAAATTCATCACCTCAAGTCATACATATATACACAAATATATGTATGTATATGTGTTGGATTATGGAAACCCTTTAATGGGTGTTTTTAAAATGAACTACTTTTGCGATAGAATTTCAAAAGAAAAAATATTACTCAGTCTATCCACTTGAAATTCAGCACGCAGACACATACACATATACATACATGTATATTCTAATTGTATGCAATTTTAACTACAAGTTTATGTATTTACCTACCAATCGGTTAGTTTAATTGATAAATGACACTTTCTTTTTAATCTTAACCATTCGTGTTTGATTTTGTTTGTAGAATCTAAAATGATATATACATATATATATATATATATTGAAGAATAATAATAATAATTATTATTATTATTATGTGTATTATTATGGTAATTAATTCGCGGCAATCATGATGAGGAATTTAACTCGTGTGCTTAATCATGAGAAATATAAATAATAATTGGCGTGGCCCAAAATCGATCATCTCAAACTCCCCATTAATAAAAGTAATTTGTCATAATCCTTGATTAAGCTAATGGAATCTCATCATTTTGATAAAACAGATTGTAAAGTCTATCCACCACCGTCCAAACAAACCTTAAACTAACAGTACTGCAATAATTAATTAAGTAATCTTGATTAAGCTAGCCAATTGGCTAATAGTTATTAAAATTACTATTTGGGTAATTTTAATTAACTTTAATCGCTAAAATATAATATAGTTATGTCTTAATTAATTATTACCTAATCCGCACTTGATAGTTTTAATCAACTTTATCATATAGTTTATAAAAATATCCCATTACTTTTAACAATGTAATTATAAAGGTATTTTTATTTTTTATTTTAACAAATGGTGCCTTCTTAATTATTTATTTTACCACCTCCCAAACATTTAAATATGTAAATGCATGCAAGCCGGCAATAAATTTAAATGAAAAACATTAAGATTAATTGTAACATGTTTATTGGCTTGACAATTCATATTTTTTTCGTTCACCTTACCCATTCGTGTTATATATTGGCGGAGCACTATATTTAATATAAAACGAAAATCATGTTTGATTCGTGTAGCGGAAGATTTTTTATGTATATTAAAATAAAATTAAGAAACTATAATCATAATAATATGATTAATTAATGTATGGTATATCCATACTCACATGGGTTAGTTTTATATTTAACGTTTTGAACATAATATTCTGATTTTTTTTTTCGAATAGATAGATATACGAAAATGAATGCATGCTTAGATATATAGGTGTGGGTGGGTATATGTATTCATATGTGAATTATTAAACATGGCACGTCTCCGACAAATGGAAGTGAATTGAAATAATAAAGTAAGAAAGACAAGAGTACAAAATATGAAAGAGTTAAATTACTAAAATGACTTTGTTTTTTACTATCTTAGGATTCTTAAAGAGTTTTTAAGCCTGTAGCTAAAAGTTTACCCTTTTTGACATTTTCCAATCTGTCTTTTTTATCCATGTGTTTTAACTGTTAACTCTAGCTGTTGCCCACATGGTAATTTATTAGTGTTCTTAAATTGTCTTTATTTTATGATTAATTATAATTAAATTGCGTAATTATTGGGTAATTAATTAAAAAATCCATTCCACCCTTTAATCTACAAGCTGACACGACAGTTTCCAGATTACATGAAGTACGGTTGTCTTTTTTTTTTTAACCAAGAAAGAGGAAAAGACATGCCATGCGAAGTGACTTTTATAATATAAGTAATTACGAGTTGAAAGTAAAATTGAAATTGAAATAAATACATAAATATATATATATATGTGTGTGTGTGTGTGTGTGTGTACTGTTTAGTATTCATTTGGTCATGGTAAAATGAGTTGCTAAAAATATTTAGCAAATAATCTTTTGTAAAGTATTTTTAATAGTAGTATAACATTTATTAAAATTTATTATTAAAAATGTTTTTAATTTAGAATATAAACTATACCCAACTTATAATTAATACAAATATTTAAAAAATAATCCGTATAATTCTGTAAATAAATTTTTTTAGCTTGTAAAAACAAAAGTAATAATTTGGTTAAAAAACTTATTCCTTTAGTACTTTAATTAAAGAAACTTATTATTTTAGTAATTAAGTTATTTTATATGCTATTTAATGATTTTTTTTAGCTTAAAATACACTGGTTTGGTAAATAAAAATGAAAATAACTTTAAAAATAAATAAAGAATGTCAAAAACTAATTAATTTAAAAAATAGACAAACAGAAAGTTTAAAATTTAAAACTTAGTTTAGTAATTTACTATAAAATCAATACTTCAAATTTTAAAATATACTTTTTGGCCTTTATGTTGATTTTGATGATAATCACAATTTAGTTTATGTGTAAACTTGAAATTAATGGTTGAAGAGAAGAGAATAAATTGCAGAACTGAGAGAAGAGGAGAGCTCGGGTGTCTGAAAATGAGAAGATGATTTTATTGATGAATAGCAACATGGTATTTATATAAGAAAAAAAATAAAAAAAAATTTAACACTAACTTTGTACATAATTACAATTATATCCCTAACTATATATTTTCATAGCCCCCCTCAAGCTGGAGTATACAGATTTTGTATACCAAGCTTGTCAATAAAGTTTTAAAACTGAGAAGAGATAAGCACCTTTATGAAACAATCTTCAAGTTGATATGAAGAAGAAATTGGTAATAAGCAGATGAGAGCTTCTGAAATTTTTTATCGAACAACATGACAATCGATTTCAATATGCTTGGTGTGCTCATGAAATACAGAATTTTTTACAATCTTAATAGCTGACAAGTTGTCACAATACAAACCATTAGTTAGAAAAGTAATACACAGGTTAGTAAGTAAAAAAGATAACTATTGTATCTCACAAGTAACCATGGCTAAAGCTCGATATTCAGCCTCGAAAAAAGATCGAGAAATAGTATATTATTTGTTAGTTTTTTAAAAAATAAAAGAATCAACAAGAAATACACAAAATTCCATAAGAGATTACGAGATCTACAGAAGGAGCCTAATCAAAATCGCTGAAGGCCATAAGATGAAATGAAATATGAGCTGAATAAAAGATTCCTTATCTTGGTGTTCCCTTCAAATACCTCAAGACCGGATGTGCAACTTGCTAATGAATCTTAGTAGGGGCATTAAGAAACTGTGAGAGTTGTTGAATTGAATAACAAATATCAGGCCGAGTGTTGGTGAGTACAAAAGTTTACCAACAAGCTTCTTGTATGAGGTAACATTAACAACCGGGGAACCTTCATGTTGGACTAACTTTGTTGACGAAGCCATGGACGATGAAGCTAGTTACAACCTAGAACCCAGTATCTCGAGTAAATCCCAAAATATATTTTTTTTTATTCATGTTAATACCTTTGGAAGAATGAATGGCCTCAAGTCCCAATAAATATTTGAGTTCACCAATATCTTTAATTTTAAACTCATTATGAAGAAATTCCTTCACCATTTGAATTTTAACCATGTGATCATTTTCCAATATCACATCATCAACATATACAATAAGAGTAAAAAAAGAAGATTTTGAACACTTAAGAAATAATGAAGAATCTGAATTGGAATGCACAAAATTACATTTTCTTAAGACTTCAGAAAACTTGAAATATCATTGCCTACTTGCTTGTTTAAGACCATAGAGACTTTTAGTAAGCCTGCATACCTAATTACTCGAACCATGAAAGCTAGGAGGCAGAGTCATTTACACTTCTTAATGTAAATCTCCATGAAGAAACACATTATTAATATCAAGTTGATGTAAATGCCATCTTTTAACCACAACCACAGTCAACATAGTACGAATGGTCGTTAACTTTATAATTGAAGAAAAAATATCTAAAAAATCAATACCAAATTGCTGAGTATAACCTTTAGCAATCAACCTGGTCTTATATCTATCAATCGAGTTATCAACTTTTCTTTTTATCTTATATACCCACTTGCAACAAATGGACTTCTTACCATGAGGTAAATCAACTAATTCCTAAGTCTTATTCTCTTTCAAGGCCTTAATTTCAGCTAGCATAGCATTTTTTCAGAATGTAAATTAAACAGCTTGGTTATAGGAGTTAAGTTCTACATCTTGGGATATAGCAAATACAAAAGACTTATATATTAGGTCCAAGTTGTTGTGAGAGAGTACATGTGAAATACAATGTGGGATAGAAATAGAATTGATGGAAGATTTAAGACCATATAGACAGTAATCATGTAAATGAAATGGTTGCCTTATGTGTCTAATAGATGGCCTTGTTTGTAAAGGAATAGGTTCATCATACATGGGTTTTGTTGAGCTGGAATTTTGTGAACAAATAGGCTCTATTTCGGGAACATCTAATGGTAAAGATGCAAAATGAATAAAAGTATCAGTTGAGGAAGGTAAGAAAACATTACCAGAAGAAGTTGGCTCGCTTGAGTGGCTTAAGACTGCATTACCTTTATCTTGCACAACTTGAATTTAGTCATTATTTTCTGCTATCAAATCATCAACACAAGGAAGCACAAAACTATTTGAACTGTTATTGACAAAATAAATAAAAGAAAAAATATGCTTAACAAAATAGACATCCCAGGAAACAAAGATCTTTTTAGATTGTAGATCATATAATTTATACCCCTTTATGTATGAAGAAAAACTAAGAAAAATACATTTAAAGGATCTATGATTAAACTTAGACTTGTCAGGACTAAGGTTGGATGCATAACATAAACATCCAAACACTTTCAAATTTTGATATTTAGGGATTGAATGAAATAAAAGTTCAAAATGAGACTTATTGTTGATGATTGGAGATGGCAACAGGTTGATCAAATAAGTTGCATGTAGCACACAATCAACACAATATTGTTTTAGTATATGAGCCTGAAACATTAAAGATCTTGCCATATTTAAAAGATGTTGATATTTTCTTTTAACCACACCATTCTACTATGGTGTATATGGGTAAAAACATTGGTGCACAATTCCTTTAGTGACAAAGAAATCATTTATCTTAAACTCTTTACCATTATCGGTACGAGCACATTTGATCTTTATATTGTGTTGGATTTCAACATATACAAAAAATTGAATAATGATTGTTCTAACTTCTCCTTTTATCTTTATAAGATACAAACATGTGTATTGACTCTTATCATCAACAATGGTGAGAAAATAACAATGACCGTATAAACAAGAAATAGATAAAGGATCTCAAATATCAATATGTACAATATCAAAGCAAGATTTACTCACAAGAAACGAAAGTCTTCTTTGTTTAACAAGATGACAAATGTCACAAACAAATAAATTATAATAAGAAATTGATTTGTCTAATTGATGAATTGTATGAAGTCTTGGTGTGGAAGGGTGACCAAGACGATAATGCCAAAGGTTATGAGTGTTAACAACATTATTACAATGAAAAGAACTAGAGTTTGCAAAGGAACAATCAACAGAACATGACTTTATTGTATTGACAGTGTTTGCTGGTTTTGTATTTACTGCCTCAAGTTAATACAATCCTTACCTCTCTTTAGCTAAACCAATCCTCTCCTTGGTTTGTGCATCCTGGATTTCACAAAAAAAAATCATGAAAGGTTAAGCAATATGAGGAATCAGCTAACAATCTCCTAACAATAATTAAATTGAGGGCAAAGTTCGGTGTGTATAGTGCATTATGAAGGGTTAACATGAGCAAAATATATACATCACTTATGTAGGTAATAGGAACTATTTGAGAGTTAGGTAATTTTACAAACATATTGGTCACTGGTCTACACAAAACAAACATTTCTATTGAACTAAGTACATGATCGTAGCTCTGGAATCAATTATTCATTCATTCAGTGAAGTACGGTAAGATAGAGGCAATACCTGGTGAGATATGAAAATTTGTAGAAAGTGTATTGACCTATGGTGCTGAATTTCTGTTTGGTGCACGTGCTTAGGGTTGAATCAAAGCTAATAGTTGTTGGCATTGTTCTTTAGTAAAAGTGAAAGACATGCTCTCTGAAATTTAACCCTGAGAATTGAGCTTCACTTGTGAATTTTTGGACTCTGAATTTGTATCCAGTGCATGAGAATTGACTTGATTGATGTTGGATACACTTTTCTGCCTTGATTTATAGCCTGATGGATATCCATACTTTTTGTAATATTTGCCTACTGTGTGACCAATAAACCCAAGCTGTTTATTATTGATTTCATTAGTCTTTCTCAAATTTCCTGAATTGTAAATATTCACCGCATTTTGTTGAGATTCATTGTATGACTGAATTATTTTCTTGTCTCAAAGAGTTAATTTCATCAGATAATTTTGAAATTCTAATCAAATTATTTTGTGCATACAAGTCAGATAAATTTTTTCAAATATCATTAACATAGTTAATTCACGTAATACTTTGAGCTATTGAGGGATATGCAGACTTGTAAGGATATCGATGGTGAGCAAGCTTGCTAAATTTTTGTTCGGATGAAGATAATATGGACTCGACACGGATTCTTCTTGATTTGACAATTATGAAACCATAACAACATCCATAACTGTTGGCGGCCGACGAACATATTATGAGGCTTAAAAATTAATATTACAATCAATGATTTATAAGAAAAAAATTTGTCTGCTATGATATCATGTTGATTTTGATAATAATCACTATTTAATTTTTCTATAAAATGGAAATTAATGATTGAAGAGAAGAGAAGAAATTGCAGAACTGAGGGAAGAGGAGAGCTCGGATGTCTGAAAATGAGAAAATAATTTTATTGATAAATAACAACAAGATATTTATACAAGAAAAAAAATGATAAATTTAACACTAACTTTGTACATAGTTACATTAATATTCCTTGACTATATATTCTAATATAAATATATCATATAATGAATGAAAATTAAATATGGACCCACACGACTTAAATAAATCGATATGAATTGAGCTTAAAATAGATAGTGAAAGGGAAATGAGATTACACTTCGTGGCTAGAAATTGCTTCACTCAAATTCTTTTTATATAAAAAAAAATAAAATATTTATAGTAAAAAATAGAAGAATAAATTTAAAAATTAACGGTGCAGGTTGGTGGGGTAATAAATATTTTATATGTGTAGATAAAAAAGACGTACCCTGCAGCTGCTGTCAAAAACATTCATTTATTCTTTTCTTTAAAAGTTCAATTTCATTTCACCACGTACCCAAAATAAATAAATAAAAATTACTGTTCCTGGTGGGACTCACGCCTCACTCTAATCGAAATCCTCTGTTTTACCACTGTAATTTTTTTTTTACATATAATCTAATTATATTTGTAAAAAGGTAACTGGTGAATTATTTTTTACTATATTTATTAAAAAAAAAATGAGCACTTTTAAAAAATTTTAAATTAAAGTTGATTTGTGAAATGGACCCGTCAGTGAAATATAGTGTACGACCATTATATGTATCACTTTTCTTTATGTATACGTTCGTATAAATAAAAACAATAAATGGGTTGATCATTGTTTGACAGCAGATAGAAAGGTACAGTATTCTTGTATATTTTTATGTATTATTTACTATATAGTTATAATTAAATTATTTAATTTTATATGTTAAATTAATAAATATGTACGAAATTAATAGTTTCGAGAAACCTTAATTTTTAATTTTGGATAAATATTGAATGAGTTAAAAGTTTAAATTAAAAAAGGAAACGGAAAACAAATTAGGAAAACCTAAAAAAGAGGTTAAAACGCTGATAAGTGGCGTCAAAGATCGGGTCAAGATCCGGGTTCTGTAACTTAGTAAGCACGCGCGGTCTTCTCTCTTTTGTCGTTTTCTCACCGTTGTTTTCGGCTACCGTGTCCTGCGGTTTTTTATTGTCTTCTCGTGATATCAGGTTTTTAGACGAGATTTTGAGATCGTCAACGCTTTATAAATATTTATTAATTTGTGTACGAAAAAAATATTTATTTATTTATTTATTATTATTATTATTATTTTTTTTTACAATGATTTTAGAAACTTGTCGTGTTTAATTAATTACAAAACTCCCGGGCACCTGTCAGTTTACACCCCCGATTGCCAAATGGACAAAATATTTACCCGTATTTTCAGTGTAATTTCTTAATTTATGCAGCAAGAAAAGGGCATGGTAAAATTAAATTACCCTTTTCATAAGCCGTAGATGTAAATAATTTAAAAACAGCAAGTAAATTATTTGTAGTTTACAAGTACTAAGTACATATGTGTTAAATATGATGGTAAATGAATGAAAAAAGAAATCAGATTGAAGAATTATGGCCATGAAAATGCAAAATGATGATAGCCTGCAATTATTTGAAATAATAATGATCGTGATGGCCAGAAACATAAGTTGAATAAATTATTATTATTTTTTTTTTTACCATTAAAATAAATTATTAAATTTGAAAAAAGAAAACGAGCCAACCAGACAGACAACGGATGCTTCTCAAAATCTCGGGAAAGATGAGAGCTACGTGGAGTGATTCCTCTCCTCCAGGTGAAACGGCGCAGTTTTTGGCAATTTTTATTTTAACCAGCAATTTTTAAAAAATTAAACAACTAACCATAATCTTTTGATTATTACATAACATGTAAGAAAACCAGAAACGTCCAGTTCAGATACTCTGTTTACTGCTGCTCTACCTACACAAACACCTACAATTTGCAGCCCATCTTCTTTTTTCAATTTTCTCCATTTAAGAATTAAATTTGTCGTTTATTGCCCCCATTATTTTATCATATTTTCACTATTCACTCCCTCTGCCTCGGTTTTGTAAACCCCTCCAGATTTGAATCAGGAAGGAACTCTCCTCATTCCTTCTCCTTCTCCTTCTCCTTCTTCTCTCGGGGATATATTTGTATCCGACTACCTCACTTTCAGTGGACCCTTTTCAAGTTGAAAGCTCTTCAACTCTTTCATGGCGCTTACACTGTTAGCGACTTGTTGAAGAATTTCTTTTTCCAGCTTTTTCTTTCTCACTGACGGCGGCAACATTCCTCGTTTTTTTTTTTTTTTTCTTTTCTGTTAAAAAAGATACAGCATTGTCGATTCTTGTGGATTCTAGTGATGGCTCAAAAACACTTGAGGGAGTTACTGCAGGACGATCAAGAACCTTTCCTGCTTAAAAACTTCATTGCCGATCGCCGGTTACAGCTCAAGCGATCGTCGCCCAACACCCAGTTAAAAGTCAAAAAACAAAGACCCGTCTCGACTAGCTCCAGCTTCCCAGAAAATTTCTGCAAGAACGCTTGTCTTTTCTCCTTCCATGAGTCTCCCGACCTGAGGAAATCTCCTTTGTTTAGTTTCCCATCTCCGGCGAAGAGCCCCTGCAGAAGTCCCAACACAATATTTCTTCACATTCCGGCAAGAACCGCTGCTCTTCTGCTTGAAGCAGCTCTTAGAATTCAGAAACAGTCATCGTCATCATCGTCTAAAGCCAAAACTCAGAACAAAAGCAACGGGTTTGGGCTATTTGGGTCCATTTTGAAGAGACTAACTCATCGGAATCGGAACCGTAAGCGTGAGATTGTCGGTGACGGTGTTAAGGTGTCGGTGAAAGATATCTTGAGGTGGGATTCTTCAGTAGGACGTAATAGAGTTTGCAGTGAGAGAAGAAGCAACGAAATAAAGAAGGAAAAAAAGGTGGGTGTGGAGGAAGAGAAAAGTGCTTATGAAACGGGCTTTTCTTGTGCCTGCAACGGTAGACCTAGCAGTGCTGTTTGGTCGGAGAGCAACGAGGAGAAATCTTTAGACACCTCAAGCAGTAGCCATTCCGATGATTATGAAGAGATTGAGTTAGCATCAAAAATCATTTTAGGCAATGCAAGTTTCGCGTCTTGCGATAATCACTTCTGTGAAAGCCCTTTTCACTTTGTACTCGAAAGAAGTCCTTCCCCCGGATGCCGGACTCCGGACTTCTCGTCACCGGCGTCATCCCCGACTCGCCGGAAAACAGAGGTTTGTCTGGTTTTCAGTTATCTTCTGTTATCTCAAGTAATCTCACTTGTTGTTGTCTCAATAATCACTTCTTCCCGTCCGAGTCCACTCCGTAACTCAACTGCTCTGACCTTCTTTGAACTGTCGGCAATGGCTCCGCAAATTTGACCGGCATGTTGCGGTCAAAAGACAGATATACCCCAAATTCTTTCTTCTTTGTTTAGTTCTGAGGGCTACTAATGTCATTTAGTCCATTTGCCATCAACCCTTTGGCCCTGTTTGTTTGATAAGTGTAGCTCTCATCATGTCTCTGCCATGCAAATCATTTATTAAGAGTTTGTCTAAGTAAAATAATTTCCCAAAAGAGGACAAATAAGGTTTTTGTTCCTTTCCGGGCGATGATCTCTTGAATAAGATTTCAGGAGTCCGTTTTAGTAATTTTCTATGTTAAAACTTTATTTTCCATCGCAATTTTTCCTGAGAAAAAGTCAACAAAATCCAATCTTACTCCTTCCTATTCACTTGATCATTAATTAAAAGTACCAGAAAGGGAATTTACGATTCCAACCCGGTTTGATGGCGGTATGTTAAACAAGGTTTTCTATGAAATGTAACAGGACGAAGAGAATTACGAAGTGGAAAGCTTAAAGAAATTACAGGTTGAAGAAGAAGATGAAGAAGGTAAGGAGCAATGCAGTCCAGTTTCTGTATTGGACCCTCCTTTCGAGGACGATGACGACGGACACGTGGACGATGAGGATGGGGACAACAACGATTTCGATCTTGAATGCAGCTATGCAATTGTACAGAGTACGTATCTAACAGAGCTCAACCTTTTTTACTGTTCTATTGTAATTTCCCCTGCATTTACTTTGATGAAACCGCTGTAGTTTTCTGGGTTACGGTTTTTGATGTCTGCTTGCTTTAGGTCAATAATGGAAGCTGTTATTGGGTACCATCCGCATACATCATGTTAGTTTAATATGATCTCATTTTCCTTTAAGAAGATAACATACCCATTGTTGTCATAATTACGTATATGATCGGTATATTAGTGAATGTATATCATCTCATTAATGAATTTATGTAGTTTCGACTAAAATAAGATCGTTTAACTCTATCTTTTTTTTCTAACACCTTTGAATTATCACAGAAAAATTGTCGGGTTTAATTTGTAGGATTTATCTCATTCATTGTACCTTCATTTTCCAGGCTGATCTGTCTATTAGGATCTGTAAAATTCTTTTTGAAAATTTCACCTAAAAGTCAGATAAATTCTTTTTGAATTTTTCAGTACCCACCCTCAATTGCAGTGTCCAAATTTATTACTAGTGAATTTCCTCTTATCTTGGGGACCCCTTTCATGTCAAAGCCGTTTTGTGGGTTACCCTTCAAGCATTGAAAGCTAAAGAGCTGTCAGATTTCATTCAAATACTTAAATTTTCTCTGTACTTTTTCCTAGGAACATTCAAATTCAAATAATCTGCATTTACTTGGTCGTGCCATTAGCACAGATCCCTATTGAAATCTCTGCAATTGAGCATTGTTTCCACGAAATCAAATGAGCTAATTCATCCGGAATTTTCTAGTTCTAACCTGAACAATTACTCTTGTTAGTTTTACTTTAATGGATTACAATTAATGTGAGTTCAAGAAAATAGTATGGTTAATTGACAAGGCATTCCGTATTACAGGAGCAAAGAAGCAGTTATTGCACAAGCTGCGTAGATTTGAGAAACTTGCTGGATTGGACCCAGTGGAACTCGAAAAACAAATGTTAGAATCCGAGCAAGACAAAGACGAAGACGAAGACGAAGATGAAGACGAAGACATTGATAATGACAATGACACAGAGGAAGATGAGGACTACTCCGAACACCATGAGTCAGTTTCATTCTACAGTGAAACTGAATTTGTCCAGCAAGTACTTAAATCAAACTTCAAGAATTCGAGACGAATTCCCGGAGGGATCAAGAGGTTGGTCTCCGACCTCGTCAGAGAAGAAGAAGAAGAAGAAGAAGAAGAAGAAGAAGAAGAAGGGACTTGTAAAAATGGCAGCTGCCTTGACAGAGAAGTAGTGGTGAAGCGGGTGTGCAAGAGATTGGATTCATGGAAAGAGGTGGAATCCAACACCATTGACATGATGGTGGAACAAGATTTCAGAAAGGAACTCGATGGGTGGAAAACGAACCACGAGCAGGTCCAAGAGACTGCACTGGAGATCGAATTCTCCATTTTCAGATTGCTGGTGGCGGAGCTGTCTGACGAACTGGTTTCATTTACATGAGAGGAGAATTTTTGGAAGCTATGATGGTTATTCTGTATTGAAGTTTTGGTTTTTTGCTTATTAACTTGTGATTTTTCAATAATGTCAAGGAGTACAGTCTAACTCGGAACAACGAACAACGAAATTAGGAAAAAATTTTAGAAGAGAAAACGATCCGAGGAGGATCTGGTTTTTCTAGGCAGCATAGTAGCTTATTTAGTTATATAATTATATGTATATGCTTCATGTATGTAATATGGGAGCTGTATTTATCCTCCGTTAATTATGTATCTGTAGCTCTTTATATATATATATATATATGTATGTTTATCTTTTCTAGCTTGGTTTATAATTGTCTTAGACATGAATGTGAAAATTAAGCTATATTTTGTACATAGAATCATCTTTCTAATTTATTCTCTCCAAAAATTATTCCCAAAATATCTTTTATATAATGTATTTATATATGCGTGCGCGTGTGGATACATATACATATATATATATATATACATATATATGTTGTAAAGAAAAATTAAGCGAATAGAATATGTTTTTTTTTTTGGGTTCTGGGCAAGCAAGGTATAATATGACAGCTACATTTTCTTGCTCAACAGCACTAGAAAAGGTAGTTCAAAAGTAGCAATTTATAAAAGCGACGTCTGTTAGGTCAAATAAATTGTTGTGTTTCTGTAAAGCTGTAAGCAGATTAGGCTGTGATGGGACAAATTTATTTATAATTTTCATATACATATACATATATGTGGTAGCTTAGCATGTTTTGTTTTTGGGTCAAACAATAAGAAGTGGAAGACAAATTATAATAACTAATTACTAAATTATTAGTCAATAATAATTCATTCTTAAATTAGCTTATCAAGTTAAGCAACTCATAATAATAAGTCATCTTCGTTGATGCCCAAAACTTACTAGACCAACACATAATAAGTCACTAATTTACTAATATAAGTAACATAGTTAATATTTCATTTATATATTACGAATTTATATACTTTACTATAAACGTAATTTTAAGACTATTATAATATTTAATTTAATAAAATTATAATAATCAACTAATGTTATGCCAAATTATCCATTTCTTTTTTCTTATGTTGATAGTGAGTTAATTAAAATCAAGAGACATTAATTTATTGCACAATCTACCAGTCATCAGCTTAAAACCTGTTAATAGATATATTAATTTTATTTGATAACATATATGTATGTATGTATGTATATCTATAACGTTTAAAATCCATTGGATTTTGTATGTCATAAGAAATTAAAGTTAATGTTGCATCAAAAACGTTTTCTATTTTCTTTTTCAAAATTTATATATATTTTATTGATAGAAATATATTATAAATTTGTTAAAAATTGAGAATAAAATAATAAAGTGATAATAAACTTTGAAAACTTAATTCATAAAACTACTTTTTATTTATGTTTAAAAAATTATTCAAAAGAATAACTTTTTTATTTAATTATATGGATAAATGCATATATAAATTTTAAAATATTTTAACTTTTAATTATTCAATATCTAGAAAATTCGGTTAAATTAAAAAATGGTAAATTTTCAATTCTATAAAAAATATTTTGATGGTTGAATAAAAATAATAATTAATATAATTAAAACTAAGTTAAAAAATTCTCATTCTCGGTATAATAAATGGGCCCTGAGTATAAAACCAAATACAACTAAAGCCCATTTATGGTTGCTGTCAATAAAATCAATTGTTCATGGCTCGGTTTGAGTACATTGGGCTGAGTCAGAACCACTTAACTCGGCCCAAAGACAAAATAAAATTTAATAAATCATAACAAACTAACAATACAATAATAATAATATAATTTATAAGTTGACTCGAATTCGACCCACTGGGTCCCAAAGAGTAAAATAAACTTTAAAAAAGTCGTGTTTACTTTGTTTTATATGTACGTGTATATATATATATATATATATATATATGTTTTATTTTTCAGTTTTTTCTCTATGCGTGTTCTCATTGCAAAAAAATAAAAATAAAAATAAAAATAAAAAGTGGGTTCACATTTGAATTCAATTATTTAATGTGAGCACGTGACATTATCAATAATAAAAACAACAAATTGAAATTTGAAGATGTTCGAAAGTTTGGAGTTAATTGATTACTTGGAGTATTAGGGAGATACGCGAATAAATTTAAAATTTTTGAAATTCAATTATGAATAAATTTAATTATAAGAATATAGAATTGAATTCATTATGTATATATTTAAAATTATAAATTATAAAATTGTCCCGAATGGATTTCTTAGTTTAATAAAGTTTATAAAAAAGAGTAACCAAAAAACGTTTTAACGCATTGAAATACTAAAAATGATGAGCCGCCGAAATTATGAAAGAAATGGAATATAATAAAAATTTTTTGCACGTGAAGCTGCGGATTAGAAAAAGACAAGACCATACAAATTCAAATGAGAAACCAGACACAACCGACTTCACCAAACAAATGTTAAAAATTCAAAGGGCAGAGCCGCAAGACATATATTTCTATTATAATAAAATGATTTAAATTTATTCAAACAAAAGTTTGTTTTATATGGAATATGAGTCTTTTATGAAGAGCTAATTTTGGCAAGTTCCTCGGCAACGAGACAATAATCTTGCCCTACCAAATTATTGTTTAGTGCAGACTTTATAAAATCTTGTTGTTCGGTGCCCAATAAATCTTTATAAAATGTTGTCTAACAGCAAATACGCATACGTCCAGATATAGCAAAAGCGTATGGTAGGTAGCTGGGACTGATGGGTTTTTCAGTTGTAGTTGGGTCCAATTTTCAAATAGAGGAAAAAAATATTCTTTTCATGAGCCCCACAACCCAAAATGATTATTTACACGTTTTACATGCTCTTTTGTTCCTTCATTCTCCCCCCTGCGTGTGTGTGTGTGTGTGTATATTAAAACTTATTACGCATCGTACGGTATTCCTCCTAGCAGTAAGTGCGGGCTTAGTTACCGTCTGGTTTTCTTATTCTCCGTCAACTCTCTTCTTTCTCTTTTTCACTGGATCTTTCCTAGCAAGCTACGAAGCTTGCTTGCCCATTCAATCATAATATATATAGATATAGACACACACACACACAAACACAGAGATATAAATATTTGTTTACATGGACATATGTAGAGATACCAACCAATCAAAATCAAACAAAAACAACCCGCAATCACCGGAAAAGGCTTTGCATGCATTGGAAGCTCAGACTCAAAGAAGGGGCAACATGCAGAAACGCAAGGCGGGGAGGAAGAAGTTTCAAGAGACTCGCCACCCGGTTTACAAAGGCGTTCGGCGGAGAAACGGGAAGTGGGTGTGCGAGACAAGGGAGCCAAACAAGCAGTCCCGCATCTGGGTTGGGACGTTCTCGAGCCCAGAGATGGCTGCAAGGGCTCACGACGTGGCTGCATTGGCTCTCCGAGGAGAGTCATCGGCTTCCTTGAACTTCCCGGATGAGATACGAGCGCTGCCACGTGCTAAATCATCTGCTATCAGGGACATACAGTGCGCGGCCATGGAAGCAGCCGAGGTGTTTAGGAATACTGGAGATTCTTCATCGGCGATTAATGTTCACGGTGATGATGATCAAGAGGATGAAGGGATGGTGTTCTTGGATGAGGACGAAGTGTTTAACATGCCGGCTATTCTTCACAGCATGGCGGAGGGGTTGATCTTGGCGCCTCCATCCGTGCAAAGAGAGTGTACGTGGGATGATGATATGGAAGATGAGGTTGAGTTGGCGTTGTGGAGTTACTGATCAGATAGATTAGTTTCATGCATATTGTTTGAATCTTTCTTACGATCTTTTGAAGAAAATTTTACGAGTCTTTGTCTTTCTAGAAACAACAAATTAGGAGTATAGGTATATACACATTTACATATAGTTAAGGAGCTAGCTAGTTAAGAAAAACCCAGTTCTGTTTTGTTATACAGTTTTCAGATCGTGAAGCCTCCATGTGTTTCTGCAGGCTTATTCTCGGGGTCCTCGGAGATCATATATATGTGTATACAGATACGAGCACATAGAAGTTAAAAATTTAGAAGATGAGGGCCTTAATTTATAGATATCAATAACCAAGATAAAGTTTACAAGTGTCAAAGCATGATAAAGGAAAATAAGAGTACGAGGACAAAAAGAAATTGTTACAGAAAACATTCTGTTATACGGAGGAAAGCAGCAAAAATTCCTTTTGTCATTCCTCTGTAAATTGCAGATGAGAATGCCAGCCGGTGGTGATCTGGAGATGCCTTCTCCTGCAGCAGCTGTTAGATTGAAGATTAATTATCAATGGTGCCTGCTAATTGATGAGGCTTTAACAATAGAAACATAACATGCACGAGAACAATGGCTTAGAGATGCATATGTGAAAGATTCATTTTATGTGTGTTGGTTCTTGATCAAGAAATATAATTGTTCCGTCTAAATTAACAAAAAAATCAGCAAATAAAAAATAGACGCATGATATGATAAAATAATAGTAAACAAAGAAAATGAGGCACGTAAGTTTACGAACAAAGCTCTCTAAAATTACGTGTCAAACTCCAAGTCAAATATAGTATAAAAAATAATTAGTACAAAATATTTTTATGTAATTTATACTTTAGATCACAAATAATAATAATAAAAAAAATACTTAAATTCCTTAGATAGTAAAACACAAATTTTCTTAAACAATCTATTTGCAATTAATTCAAAATCTACTTGCAATATTTGTTAATCCACCAAACTAAAATTAAAAAACTTTGGCCAAACACTTTTTCTCCTTAGTTCTCATGTGTGAGTAAGAGAAACCAAAGCATGAATAAGAGGAAATGAAAAACTCAAGAAACTATATACATTTCTTTGCTTCCCGTGCATGTATACGAGGAAAAAACTGCTGACACAAACTGTAAGTAATACTTAATTTTTGAATTCATGGTCTTGTCTATGTAAATATTCAAGTATATGGATATTCATGAACAAAACTTTTAAAATTTTAAATATATAAATTGTAATTAAGTCTAATTCATGTTTCATAATTAAGTGTAAGACATGAACTGCCTAAAAAAAATTAAATGTAATATATGAATTACTTATAAAAACTCAAAACAAACTTATTAGTTATTATATTCATTTATTATATTTAACTTAACTTCATAATAAAATAAAGGGTATAGACGTATTAAAATTTATAAATTATTATTTTTAACGGTAAGAAAATATAAATATATATCATGTAAACTTAACTTTAGAACCCATTTGTGCTAAAAAAATTATTGAAAATGTAAGTAATTAATTAATATTTCTAGTTGCCAGGCCCAAAACTAGTCTAAGAACATCTCAAGAAGTCCACCTGGTTAATTATTTAATTCGGTAATTAATGATTTGATTAAAAGTGAGGCACGCACGTACACATTTAAATTAAAAAAAAAAAAAAAAAAATCCATGTGATCAGGCACTAACTCGGACGAGCTACCCAACATTCACCACTTCACCATTGACAATGTACTCTGCAAAACCACGACCTATCCTCCCCGTTTGATCATCTCGGAACTTACCTTCGCAAGAAAGAGAATCTTTCCACCCATTCAGTGCGATCCTCATAAACATATGGATCAAGTACTGGTACCAGTTCAAGGAAAAGAATCCAGAAAAGATGATCACGTCGTCGAGGTCTGGAATCCGAACAAGGATCACTTAGCGTCGATGCACCAAAAGATCTCACAGACACCGATATTACTGAGCATAGCCGCCGGCAACAGCTCTTGTTGCATCTTCAGAGTCCCGAAAAGCTTTGTTGAGATTAACGATGAGTGCTACCAACCTCAGATTGTCTCAATAGGTCCGTACCACAGAGGAGAGCCAAAGCTTAGAATGATCGAGGAGCATAAATGGAGGTACCTTGGCTCCTTGCTCGACAGGAAAAAGACTAGTTCAGGTCTAAGCCTGGAAGAATACTTGAAGGCCGTTGAGCCATTAGAAATCAGAGCTAGAGAGTGTTATTCAGAGACTATTGGTCTGAACAGAGATGAATTCTTAGAGATGTTGGTTCTTGATGGGTGTTTCATCATTGAGTTGTTTCTAAAAGTTGGTAAATTAGTCCCTTTCGAGCCTGGAGATCCTATAATTTCCATGGCTTGGATATTACCTTTCTTCTACAGAGATTTTCTCCGCCTCGAAAACCAGATTCCTTATTTTATTCTCGAGTGTTTATTTGATCTTATAATGGAAGACGGCCAGTCAGGCCCTTCTCTCTCCTCTCTCGCTCTTGAATTCTTCAACTACGCGATGCAGAGACGAGATGAAGACATTGCCAAATTTCATGATCTCAAAGGGAAGCATTTACTCGATTTGGTAAGGAAAAGCTTTATCCCATTCGACCACGACGGAGATCAACGCCACAAAGGCCCCACACCAACACACATAATCCACTGCGTCTCAAAGCTTCGTCGGTCCGGAATCAGATTCAACCCGGCGAAAGAGGAAACCTTTTTGGTAGTTCACTTCCGGCGAGGAGTGATCCACATGCCGACAATCACCATCGACGACTTCATGAGCTCGTTCCTGCAAAACTGCGTGGCGTACGAGCAGTGTCACCGGAGCTGCACCAAGCATTTTACAACTTACGCGACGTTTTTGGATTGTCTGATCAACACGGCGAGTGACGTGGAGTACCTCTGCGATCGGAATGTCGTAGAGAATTATTTCGGGACGGATATGGAGGTGGCAGGATTCATCAATAAGTTGGGCAAGGACGTGGCTTTTGATATCCAGAGGTGTTACATGGCGGAATTATTCAACAACGTTCATGAGTATCATAAGAGTAGTTGGCACGTGCAGTGGGCGAGTTTCAAGTATACTTACTTTGATACGCCATGGTCGTTTATATCTGCACTTGCTGCGTTTATTCTTTTGATACTCACCGTTTTGCAGACTTTCTTCACCGTCTACCCAGCTGTAAGAGGGGATCCGGTCAAAGGTCAAGGATGAAGCATGCAGTATATAATGTCGTTTGTTTACATGCACGTATATGTATAACATTATGAAAAACGCACTGTTCCCTGTTCAAACCATGAAAAATGATTAAAGCGCTTAAAATTCAGTTAAAAAATAATATGTAAAAAAAAAAAGTTGATGAATTAAACTTGATCATAGTTGATGTATTTAAAATTTTAAAAGTTATATATATATTTATATACTTAAGATTACCATAAATTAAAAAACTTCAGAATTTTTATTAGTTTCTAATTATTTTTCATCTCATTTCCAACATAATATTATATATAATTAACTTATCTCTTAAAATTTTTTCCCATAGAATTTTTACTAACTTCTCATTGTTTTGTTTACTAATTGGTCAAATATATATATATATATATATATGTTGTGTGTAGTGAGGAACGTTAGGTGTTTGGAGCATTTTTTTTCATGCATTGATGCGCCCTTGAAGTTATGTCCTTCACCAAACATTCAAATCGAGTGGTTCTTATCCTCACAAAAACTATGATATACAGTATCTTCTTCGAATAATTTGTATATAATATACAAAAATCTTTCCAAATACATTCTCAAATTGAAAAAATAAAACTTAATTTGTACTTTACAGTATATAATGCAATGCCTCGTGTAATTATGAATTACCATAATGATTTTAATAATTTATTTGGATAATAAAATTTATAGAACTAATTAGATATATTAATATTTGGTCGAAAGTAAAATTACCATTAGACATAAAATAATTTGTAAAATCAGATTAACAGTAGAAAAGAGGTCCATTAGAGCTTGGATCAAGATATTATTAACCCAGTCTTTGCTTTTTGCCGTCAGCCCCTAACCCAAATCCAAAATATAATGTCTGTAATTAATTCATTAGAAATAAATTCTAATATAATAAATTTTATTTAATCAAGTAAAAAAATTGAATTAATATTCCTGAGTAGTTATCAGTTGACCAATGTACACACAGAATTTCACATAATCAAATATTTGCCGTCAAGCACTGTATTTTGTTGCACATAGAATTTTTTTAGTATTCTTAGAGTAGAATTATATAATATTAAAATTTATTTTCAACTAATTTACGTACATTAAGATTATATATATATATTTTCGTCTCCATTTAAAATATAATCAATTTAAATAAAAATTCAAGATTAACAAATAAAATAAAATAAACCTACGTTTATATTTATGCGGCAAAACAACCTAAATAAAAAATAACTTCTTATTATGTGTACACACATATATATATATTATTTTATTAGATGTATAGAATTTTTTTAAAAATCACTGTAGTACTTTCTCTCTCTCTCTCTCTCTCTCTCTATATATATATATATATATATAGGTCAGAAAAAAATAAATTTTGACTCAAATTTTCAAAGTGCACGTGAATGTAACTCGGTGGAAATAAAAATTAGACATCAATCCACCAATAATTAGCTGACTTTATCAAATTCATTATAAAACACGGAGTTTTGTCAATTTAATTTGAAGAAAAAACACGGTGATCTTACTCCCAGAATTCCCAAGTATTTGAATATCTCCATGGATGATATATGCAGCCCTATAAATACTTAGACCTCGGACTTACATATGTATATTAATACTCCAAGCTTACAATTTCCTAAAGCTAGCACAAATCAAACTACACATATAGTTCATATTTTGTTCTTATCAATATTTTTTAACCTTTCATTTCATTTCAATTCATACACTCAATCAATATTAACCAAGAAATATGTCAATGAAGAACCAAGGGTTGATCAATGTTGAAGAATCTCCGATGCAAGAAAGCAATAATTGTAGCTCATGCAATGTAAGTTATGCATACTACGTGCTCGAGGATGAATTTGAGTACGAAAATCTTCTTCAACGTAGCAATCTTGATTCAGCAACAGAGTCTGCGAAATGCAAAGGAAAAATGACAATTGAAAAAACGACATTTCCAGTTATTTTGAAATTATGGAAGATCATTCGAGGAAGATTGAGATGGGAGGGGGGCCGAGAAAATTACTCGGATCGAGCGGAGGGTGAGGTTGTTTGTGCAATTAGCAGCCAGGCAAGAGGTTTGAACGTTGGGCGTTGGAACCTAAGAAGAGGAGTTGGTGGAAGGTTAGGCAAGCACAAGCTCCAGAGATTCAAGATAAGGACGATTGATTTTGAAGAGGTAATTGCCAAGCCACCCAAGTGATCATCATCCCATCGAGTGTAAAATCAACTATTCACATATATACATACACACACACACACACACAATATATATATACATATATACAGTTGACAATTTGTATCTATCGAATATATGATTTCACCTGTTATTTCGTGATCAATGTTTATTTCAAAGTGTGCATGGACCAAATGATCGTAAATGGTGAAATTTGGTCTCGACCAATAAATTATTTGTAACATTATATATTCACTAGAAAACTATAACAATTAATTATTTGCATTCTAAATTTTTGCTGTTTTATTTAGAATAAAGCATAATGAAAATAAAAAAAAGGCTCTGATGTTATATTTTTAATTTTTTTTTTGTTATTAGAAAAATTATAGTAATTTCAATTCAAAATATTAACTTTATAATAAAAATATCATATTATTTGAGTTAAATATTGGTAATAATTACTGATAAATAAGAAAGAAAATACCAAATAATTAACATGTAAATTTAATATTGACTAATTAATTGTACATCTCTCTGTGTACATGAATGAGCCTGAAATATATATAGATATATACAATTTGAAGGCCCCCAATCTTAATATTCAAAAGGCAAAGAGATAACGATGAAGACATTATTTAGTTAACACAAGATTTCGTATGATTGATAATTTGTTAAGTTGGATGATTATTTGTCCTAAAAGCTAATTAATATAAAACTTTATATACATTCATACATTATCTTAATCTATATTAAACAATGTTTATTTTTATTTAGTTCCTTAACATAAAAAATTTAACTTATATATTATTTTAATTTTTGAAAAAGGAAAAAAATATCATAATTATCCAATATTCATATATTTAATAATTAATATATATATATATATATATATATGAAAAGTAATATATTAAAAGGAAAAGAAAGCCAGCGGCTGCTGAATTCGGCAGTAATTATATATACATATATATATATATATATATATATATATATCACTTGCCGATAACGAATATAACAAAATTACATGTAATAAAATAGTAATTAAATAACCATATATTGGCTTATCCATAATCCATTAACGTGATCTTTTCCTCCTCCTTCTATTAATCAAATATCAATTAAGACTTTTACTTTGACCTAAAAGATCAGATAGTTACCATAACAACGGCTCCTATAATGGTAATGAAAGTGATGATGATTCCGCCATTGATCAGCCGCAAATTAAGACTCCATTGACTTTCACTCTTCAAATCAACGTTTGGTTTGATCCATTCTCCAAATTTAACACGTGAATTTCCTCTCCTATAAATGTGCTCTCAACTCTCCACATCTCAAACCACACCAAACAATCCCTTGAATCAGACGCTGCCTCTCATATTTTTCTTATTGTAAATCTACATATACACAGCGAGCTTCAAATACACACATACAGAAGTTCTGACCATGAAAATTCGAGGCTCAGAGCTCGTACAACAAGTTGATCAGAGCTCTTACAGTAGTTTGGAGCATATATGGACATCTCAACATCAAAGACTTTCACGGCAAAATCAACAATGCCCTAAACCCTACAAGAAAGTCACTCAGAACTCTGGAAGCCGTTTTCAAGATGATGAAGTTTTGACATGTTGTACCAGCCCATGCAACGTACGCTTCGTCTATTACGTGGCAGAAGACAGATTTCAATACGATCACTACCGTGTCCAACAGATAGGAAGATCGGAAAGAGGCGGAAGCATTTGGAAGAAACTGCGGAAGGTGATGCCATGGCGCGTGAATATTCGTATCAGAAGCACCAGGCAGAGAGGCTTAAACGCAGGTTCGCGCTGTCGTCTTGGTCGGTTTAAGGTGCGGACTGTTGATGCTGGAGAGGTGATTGTCAACCCCACTAATCAGCTGCCGCCGGCGACTAATAAGTGAATATTCATAAATACAGAAAATGAATGTTTAATTTTTTTTTCTATATATTTCTTTTAAATATTTTAAAAACCGGGAATTGTGGGCTAAATTAATCAATCTTGCGAACGGTGAGAAATTTGGTCATGTCTCGGATCAGCTCTACTGTACCATTCTTTGATTCTTTAATGTTATATGAAAGTATTCTCTATAGATATGTTATATATATATATATAATACTATGATTTATCTTCCTAAAAAAATCAAATGTAAAAAATTGATATATTTTCAATTTGGGTCAACTGGGTGCGACTCGTGGACTTATGAACTCAACCCAAGAAGCTTGTTGTAGATTTTAGTAGGTGCGTCAAACCCAGTTTAGCCAACAAGAGAAATTATATACTAATGGGCTTTTCGGTTGTTTGTAAAATAATTACTGCTACTTCTGAGGCTTTTATTTTAATTCAAAGCCCATATATGTATGTATGTATATGCGTACATTAATTGAGTGAAAAACATCCAATTGCATGGCACATATAATTTTTATTTGTAAAATTCATTTTAATTTTATAATTATTCAAATAAAAAATGTATAGACTCCTTTTAAAATAAACTGGATAATTTTAATTGTATTATTTCAAGTTATATAACTATATTTATATGACTATAAACAAATTTTCCATTCTAAAAATTTATTGCCAACCGGATTGATCTCCACGATGAAATGAACAAAATCTGCCGACATGAAATAATTTGAAACCCATGCCAATTCCCAGTTAATTGCACATATGTTATTTCGATATAAACATGTGCATGCTTACTTATACATGTCCAAGTTCAGTTCATGCAGAATAATAACAGATATGATCAAAGGATGTGGCCACTGAAGAGCAAAAAGTTGAGATTATATTCCTTTCCAAGTCTTTTACACACGTGTTTAATTTAAATACATTTAGGGAATGTGGCTGCCGGATTTCCTAATTTCTGCTTCTGCTTCTTCTTTTTTTTTTTTTTTTTTTTTTTTTTTTTTCTGGTTTCCTAAATAAAATCAAATTAAATATTAAAATAATATATTTACTTCAAACTTCTGTATACATCACTTAAATTTTGTCAGTTTAATTCCTTATAAAATAAATTTAACTTTAATTTTTATTTTAATGAGCAAACCTGCTCGCAATTAATATTCAAATATATAATTTCACCCAGTGCTACATATATATATATATATATATATATATATATATCCAAATAGGAAATTGTTTTAGTAATGTAGTATTTAATTAAAGTGGAATCTATGACTGATATCGATCACGATTATTGATCACTACAAATTAAAACCAAATCCTAGCAGAATCCGACAGTTGTGTTATGGCTGTATGTATCGATGTTAATTCCGGCGCAAGTCTCTATATTGCGGCATATATATATATATATATATATGTCTGTCTGTCTGTCTGTCTGTATATATATAGATACATATATATATATATATATATGCGCAAAGGCACTAAATGAGGATATTAAAAAGGGCCCATGTCACCCCTAAGCATGAACAGGAGAAGCATAAAAATGAAGAAAGGTGACAATTAAATAGTTTTTTTGGTGCTTTTAATCTTTTCGCTGTTCCTTAAATCATTGCTTAACACATAATTATCACTACCTTTGACTTTCTCCATTAATGGAGATGTCCCTCCTAGCTACTAATCTAACTAATATCGCTTATGGTTTAATCTCTCAATTAGCCAATATATATATATATATACATACACATATATATAACATTAACATTTACACCAACATAAAGTTTTACTTTAAAATATTTGGTTTTGGTATAAATAAAATATTTCTCATTTAATTAATTGAAGTTAATTATTTGATTTGTTTAATTTAATCACAATTAATACACTAATTATATAATTAACTTAATTTTACTTACGTATTTGATAATATAATTTTATGTATTAAGAATATTATATAATCCAAAGTGAGAATCGTATTTTGACTTTTCTTTAGGTAGTTGGAGGAAGTTATTCGTTTAGCTAATTCTAATTCTTAAATTTTTCTACGAATTTTTTTTTTTAAAATAAAATCATTTAGCGAACCAATAGAAAATTGAGAATACTCCACGTACGTGTCCCAAGCTTTTGACTATGAACTTATGCTCACGCGCTTTAAGTTCCCACTTTCCATTATCGCTCCGGAACTTCTCCTGCTTCATCATTAATGTAGCGGCAGCCACAGCACACCGATCCTCTATGGCGTATGACACGGCCAACCATGTACCTAATTTCATCACAGTCGTCCATCCATGTCATCGTAGTTGATCCAACGGCTGCCGACGTTGAAGATTTCTGCCTTCTTTATCTACTATTTGGACATGCAGAAGAGCGGGTGCACCTAGACACATACGATGCATGATTCTTGCAGGACCCACAAAAGAGGTGAAACGTCAGCGTCTAGATTGACATGGCAGAGAGGCTGTTTCAATTGTTATGGTGCCACATGTAACGAGCCTAACTAGTTGAGAATGACACGTCAACAAAGATTTAAGGTGGGGCCCTTATGTTTGTGGGGAAACCTTACATTTTTTTTTATTGGACAGGGAATGTAGGCTGGCTATAACCTAAATAAACCTACATTCGTGTAACATGTACTCCAAGCATTTGTTGATTGGTCATTCATGTGCTCCCACCTAAATAAAATAGTTATAATCATTATAATAACGATTAAATATGTAATAATTCGATTTAAATAGAAAATTTGAATTAAAAAGTAAGTCCCTCTGTCTTATTTTAATTATTTCTTTAAATATATTATTAGCAGATATTATTTAGTACTTAAAAAAAAGATTGGATAAGTGATTTACAAATAAATTCATTTTAATTATACCCATATATATACACACACACACACACCTGTCTACCGATCTATCAATTTTGAATGTCAATTATCCACCAAAGTTTTCATCAATCCATTTTGTTAAATTTTCATAAACTTAACATTAACTTAATTTATTCTTACCCAATTAATTTATCACATGCAAAAATTTTGATTTTGCAAAAATTAATTATTCATCACCAAAATCTTGAAAATTCAATTAATACGGAAATTATACTTAAGGATAAATAAAAATCCATTGAGAATTGAACCAAAAATTAACTTATGGGCAAGTAATAATATATTATCTCTTTCATTAATAAATGAAAAATTATAAAGGATATAAAATTTCATATGACTTAATAAATCATATAAATATGATTAACCCATCTCAAATATTATAGTTTTTTTTTTAAATAATAATAAAATTTAGAAAGAAATAGTTGTACGTATGAATCTACATATGCATATGTAATGTTGAAATATCTCATATGCAATTACTGACTGTGACTATTCCTGTAAATTGACTAAAGTTAGCAACTAGCTTTTCTTTTCTTGCTCACCAACAAACAATGGATGTCATCTTATTTTTTCTTTTTAATACTGTTCTTTACCTTTGAAACCCAGTTTCCAACTTGAACTCGAATTGGGTATACTCAAGCATCTGGGTAAAATTCCTCTTCTCCATCAAAGAAAGATACATATGCATAATTTCAACTGATCGTGGGTTGGTACACACACTCGGGTCGGATCTAAAGAACCCTAGAAGAAAAGAGCTTTAGAAAAGTCATAAACTTCATGATCGGTTATTTCCAGATGGATACCGAGCATTCATGTGCGTTATGGAAGCTTCTGTTCAGTAAACCGGCAATTAGAGAAGTACGAATCTCATTCATGAAGCAAACTGATCGTTTTTTTTACTAGTTGCCGTTAGTTGCAGTTGGCGGCAGTTAATGGCTTCAATCAATCACTTCAAGATCACAAATTTTCTGGAAAGGAGCTAGGTTCAATTATTATACATATGTATATATTTATATAAGTTTTCTATTCCAAGAAAGATACATATAAAAGACAGATACCAACTCTCAAGCAGCTCAGGAAATTTAACATATACGTATATATAGAGCAAGCTGCAAAAAGAGCAAAAAGATTTACAAGAACAATCAGAAACAGAGGCAATTATTTATACACATACAGATATACACGCCATTTCTTCTTCTCTCTGGCATCTTACCTTTCCGACGGAGGACACCCATAAATTAAAAATTAAGGGAACACTAGTCATTTTTGGTTTTGCCGGTTTTATATATATATATATATATATATATATGCATGTATGGCTAGTTTGGTTTTATTATTACCTATAAGAAGCTTATATATAGTTTATGTATCTAACGGGCAGCGGGTGTTTAAGGAAACTTCCAAAGGTCATGATCAGCGGTGGCGGCATCATCGTCGGCAATGTCCAAACGTGGAGGGCTGACAAGCATGCCTTCAGCCATGTTGACAAGAAGATTAGGCATGTCAAAAATCAAGTCCTCATCCACAAACTCATTAACCATCGATGATCTCTCTGCCGTCGTTGTGACATTTTCATCATTTCTTGCGTTCTCATTGGCAGACAGTGCATCATTGGCGGCGCCCAGAGCAGCGGCTGCGGAAGCCGCGGCTGATTGGATGTCGCGAGGGGAGTTAGACTCCGGCACAGGCAGAGATGAAGCTGAATTAGGAAAGTTAAGCTCGGCATCTCGGCCTTTTAGGGCAAGTGCAGCAACATCATAAGCAATAGCTGCCATTTCAGGGGTAGGAAATGTACCTAACCAAATCCTGTTTGGCTTCCTGGGTTCTCTAATTTCACTGACCCATTTGCCGCTACTCCGGCGCCGTACTCCCCGGTACACCGGGTGTCGTCCAGTCACACTACTGACATTGCTGCGGCTGCTGCCACTGCTAGAGCTACTGGCCTTGTTGGTGGGTTTAGAGTAATACTGCATGTTGGTGATTGGAGAAGGGAGAGCTTAGCAGGGAAGAGGTGTTGTTGTGGCGGGAAGATGGTGGGTTTGAAGTAGGAGGAGGAGGAGGAAGAAGGAGACGCCATTTATGGAGGATTGAGAAACGAAGAATCAGAAGTCTGTAATGAGTGCTGGAGTGCAAACCAGTTATTGATGAACTGCAAGAGAAGGGAAAGGTGAGAGCCAGCTGCTCGTGTGTTTGCATATCTGGGTTGTACTGCGTTTTGCTGGTTACCAGAAATAACTGCCTGAGATCTTCATTAAAACGTCAATGAAATAGCGACTTATATCTTTCGGCACTCATATATATATTATAATATAAATAATTATCTTATATAATATCTTAATGAAATGAGATTGAATTTAAATTAATTAATTAAGTGTTTTTATTTCCAGAAGGGTAGAAGTATCTACCATAGATCCTGTGGTAAAATGTCGATGTCAGTAAATATTCAAAGCCGCGGTCAGACTTTTTTATACTTTGAAAAAAGATGGTAACATGTTCATCTTCATGGCTATTGTATCTATTATGACAGCATCCTACAGCTGATTCTCTATAACATTTACGTGACTTCAAACTCTATATCTAAAACACCCATTATACTATATAGATTGTGGTAAGTTAATGAGTTAAATTACTGAAAAGTCCTTGTGTTTTTTTTACCTACGAAGCACTCGGAGAAGCGAAGGTGGGTTACATATAAATGATCACAGACTTGACCAACCAAGTTAAGGTGTGGTAAATCACCAGACATTATATAATTAATTACTTTTTGCCAATCCTAAACCAATTTAGAAATAAAATAAATGAAAATGGAGCGTAAAGGTTTATTGTCCTTTCCAATTAAGGATAGTGGAGAAGAGCCAAATGCCACCTTTCTTAAACTTTACCCATCCAAAATAATCTTACTACTTCTTATATTAATCCGTACGTGAAAGGTCAATTACATTATATATATACCCTTAATATTGGACGTCATGTATGCATATTCCTATTACTGCTATTTTTTTTAAATCACAAATATTTATTTAAAATAAAGTTTTTAAAAAGATGTAACATATACTATTTATCTTTTCGTTCAATTATAATAAATATATAATAATAAATTATAAAAATACACTCTTAATATATATATATATATATATTAGTGAATCTTTATTTTGATTGTAAGCTCAAGGGTTAAGGGTACCGATATCATTTATTTTTGGTGTAATGAAGTGACAAAATAAGTTTTATAGTTCATATTACCATATTATCATTTTTTGTAATAGTCTAGATATGTAAAAGAGGGTAGGATGGACAGTTGGGCTAGGATAGACATAATCAACGGTCAAGATGTAAAGTTGGTTTAAGGTATAAAAAGGACTTCAGACAGAGAAAGGAAGGAGGAGAAAAGAGGAAAAAGAAAAAAAGAAAAGAGAGAGAAGAAGGGGAGAAAGACCGAGAGACATGAGGACGAGGCGACTGAAATATGCTAGGAAAAAAACAAGATTAAAGAGAAAGGTTGTTGAATCAGAGGGAGATGGAAACCGGAGGTAATTAAATTCCTAACTTAAAATTTTGTGTTGGTAAATGTAGGTAAACTTGCTAGGGTTCCAGTCAAATTTGCTTGAGGAGTACTGAGTGATCGGATAGAGGTGCAAGTTAAGGAGCTGAGTGAGAGTGTGAGCGGAAAGGAAAATGATCGACTTACTAGAATGTGAGCTGAACAATTTATCATTTTGTTGTTTGGGAAACTAAGTTTGATGAGTCTTGTGTGCGTGTGGCCACTTGATGGCTGATAATGGTGTGTAGAGGCTGTATTCCATAAATTGAAAAGTCGAAACAGAACGCTACGGGTATGAGCGGAAAGGAAAATGATCGACTTACTGGAATGTGAGCTAAATGATTTATCATTTTGTTGTTTGGGAAACCTACCGTGAATGTTGTATCATACCGGATAGGGTATGGAGACTTGGTCATTTCGCACTCATACCGGACGAGATATGACGACGACTCGCTTCACCCTCATACCGGACGAGGTATTGAGGTTTATTGTTTTGGCGCTCATACCGAACGTGGTATGGGAACGACCCTAGAATTAAGATTGTTAAGGAGAATAGTTCACGTGTAGCGGGGACCCCTATGGATCCCCATAGATACTAGTAGGTTGGTGAAAATGAAAAACAGTAAAAATCAGTTATTGTTAATGAATACGGATTTATAATATATTTTATGTTATTGATTATGCATGAAATTGTGATCTGTATGATATAACTGCTTCTGTAATTTATTTCCATAAATTCCCTTATGGTAAGAAAAAAAGGGTAAATAGTTTTATTTTAAATAAATGTATTGGTTTAAATCTACTGCTCCATTGGTTGTTTTGATTTTCTACAAACCTTTACTTCTGTGACGGTGATTAATGTGATGTCCTTACTGGGCTAGTGTAGCTCATTCTTTATTTAACCATTTTAGATCAGGAGGACTTGGTTCCCGAGCCCAATCCATAAGAAGACGGCGAATAGATGCTAGATACCTTATAGTTTTCTTTTGCTAGGAAGGGAGATGGAACAATGAGACTATGTATTGATTACAGATGATTGAACATGGTCACAATCAAGAACAAGTATCCCCTTCCCAAAATTGATGACCTCTTCAATCAGTTGCAGGGTGCGCAGGTATTCTCCAAAATAGATCTGCGATCAGGTTACCATCAGGTGAAAATAAGAACAGAAGACATCCCTAAGATGGCTTTTCGAACCAAGTACGAACACTATGAATTCCTGGTCATGCCATTTGGGCTAACCAATGCCCTAGCCATCTTCATGGATATGATGAACAGGGTCTTCAGACAATTCTTAGATCAATTTGTTATCGTGTTCATCGTTGACATTCTAGTCTACTCAAAAAACAGAGAGGAACATGCTCACCATCTAGCCCAGGTTTTGCAGGTTCTCAGAAGAAAGAAGTTGTATGCAAAGTTGAGTAAGTGTGAATTCTGCCTTGAGCAGACCGCCTTCCTGGGGCACATCATAACAAAGGATGGAGTCTCAGTGAATCCTGAAAAGGTTGAAACAGTGCTCGGCTGGGAGAAATTGACATCAGTTAAAGAAATTCGTAGCTTTCTGGGAATGGCTCCCCTAACCCGATTCACAAAGAAGAATGTCAAGTTTGAGTGGAATGAGGACTGTGAAAGAAGTTTTTCAGAACTAAAGAAGCAGCTGACTACTGCACTTGTGCTGGCCTTACCGAGTGAATCGGGGGGATATACAGTTTACAGTGATGCCTCCTATCTAGGCCTATGTTGTGTTCTAATGCAGCATGAAAAGGTCATAGCCTATAGGTCCAGATAGTTAAAGAGTCATGAAAAAAATTATCTCACACATGACTTAGAGGTTGCCGTAATCATATGCACCTTAAAGACTTGGCGCCATTATTTATATAGAGAGACCTTTCAGATCTATACCGATTATAAGAATTTAAAACACATATTCACTCAGAAGGATCTCAACATGCGTCAAAGAAGGTGGATAGAACTTTTTAAAGACTATGATTATGATATCTTGTACGATCCGGGTAAGGGCAACATGGTAGCTGATGCACTCAGCAGAAAAAATACAGGTATTTTAGCTCATTTGATGATCTCAGAATGCAGGCGAATTGGGGCTACACAACAGGTTCGATTTTAAGACTTAAGGAGAGTCACATGTTTGGGCCATTTGACCGTCCAACCTGAGTTAATCCAGAGAATAAGGAAAACTCAGTCAGCTGATCCCGCCCTAGTAGCCCTCAAGAATAATGCAGAATAGGGAGTTAGCTCAGAATTCCAAGTCTCCACCAGTGGGTTACTCCGATTTCAGGACATGGTATGTGTTCCAGGTGATAGTGAGTTAAAGAGAGACATCATGATAGAGGCCCATATCTTAAAGTTTACCATGCATCCCAGAAGCACCAAAGTGTACCAAAGCATGCGACCCCGGTTTTGGTGGAATGGGATGAAAAGGGACATAACTGACTTTGTGTCTAAATGCTTGGTATGTCAGCAGGTCAAGGCAGAGCATCAGCGCCCAGGTGGGTTACTTCAGCCTTTATCGATCCCATAGTGGAAGTGGGAACATATCACCATGGACTTCGTGATAGGGTTACCTAAGGCACACTCAAGACATGATGCCATCTGGGTAATTGTTGACTCGCTTACCAAGTCTTCCCACTTCTTAGCTATCAGGATGACCGATCCCTTGAACAAGTTGGCAAGATTATATATCCGAAAAATACTCAAATTGCATGGAGTCCTAGTGACAGTGGTGTTCGACACTGACCCCAGTTTCACTTCTCGGTTTTGGAGTAGCTTTCAGTAAGTCATGGCAACGAAGCTGCCCCTCAATACTGCCTTCCACCTTCAGACTAATGGACAATCAGAAAGGACAATCTGTACACTTGAGGATATGCTTCGAGCTTGTGTCCTTGACTCTGGGGGCCATTGGGACGACCATTTGCCCCTGATAGGGTTTGCCTACAACAACAGCTACTAAGCGAGCATTGGCATGGCTCCGTATGAGGTGTTATATAGGCGCCCATGCAGATTGCCGATTTGTTGGGAAGAAGTGGGCGATAAAAAATTAGTCGGCCTGGAGCTGGTAGAGGAGACTATATCCAATATAGTTAAGATCATGAGGAACATTCAGATGGCTCAGAGCAGACTGAAAAGTTATGCGAACACCCGGAAGAAAGATTTAGCGTTTGAGAAAGGTGATCAGGTGTTCCTTAAGGTCATTCCTTTCAAGGGAATTGGAAGATTCGGCAGGAGGAAAAAACTGAACTCCCGATTTATTGGACCATTTGAAGTCTTAGACATGATCGGTACCGCCGCCTACAGACTAGCACTACCTCTAGAGCTTTCCAAGGTCCACAATGTGTTTTATCTGTCCATGTTACGCAAGTACAACCCAGACCCCTCTGATGTCTTGGCCCACGAACCTCTCCCACTCTAGGAGGACTTATCCAAGGAGGAAGTACCAGTCGACATTACGGATCGAAAGAGTGAATTACTCCGCAACCGAAAAATATCATTTGTAGAGGTCGTATGGCAGAACCACACACCAAGTGAGGCTACATGGGAGTTAGAATCAGACTTTAGATCCCAGTACCCGCAGTTGTTTGATCGAGAGTTAGAGGCAAATTTGAGAGACCAAATTTCTTTTAAAGGGGGGAGAGTTATAACACCAAAAAATAAATTTATTTTCATCTTTATTATTATTATATTATTTTATTTTATTTTATTTTATTCTATATAAATATAATTTAGCATTAATAGAGTTTAATTTAATTTAATTTATTTTAATGGAAATAATAATAATAATAAATAATAATAATAAAAGGGGTAAAAATTATTTAGGGATTTAATTGAAAATAATTTTGGAAAAAATGGGTGAAAATTTGTGTTCTAAGGGTATTTTTGAAAAAAAAAATCAGAAACCGGGGGTCAAAACGTAATTTAAAAAAGTTGTGCCACGTCAGCTGCGCGGTCAGTAGCCCCGGCCAACCAGGATGCGCCTGGTGGCAGAGACACTGACGCGGGAGGCCATGCAGGAGGGGCCGCGTGGGCGATCGAACGGCTGAGATCCGTTCCCGTACGCACGAACGGCCCAGATCAAAAACGCACACGGACGACCCAAATTGCATCGCACACGGACGGCCCAGATTGAATCGCGATGAACGGTCTAGATTCATTCCCGATTTAATCGCAATTGGACGGTCCATATTAAAAGTGATGGACGACTCAGATCGAAAGCGGATGGGTATAAATAACCTCATCCGCACCCAAACCCTAACCCTAGCCACCAGAGCTCATCGCCGGAGAAGACAGCCCAGCCGCTGGGGAGTTGACTGCCGCCAGCTACCGCTGTACCGGAGCAATTTTCGGCCACCAAACGAGGTAAAAATTCTACTCTTTACTCAGAATTTGATTCTAAACCCACCTATGGCCATATCAGAGCGAAAGCACTGGCCAATTGGTTGGAAAACACCGCCAAAGCTCAGCGGTGTCGCTGAGGGTTGTCTCAGATTTCCCATTAGATATCTTGGGAGATGGTGGACAGACCGGGTTCACAAGGAACCCTACCGTGAACGTTGTCTCATACCGAACGGGGTATGGGGACTTGGTCATTTGGCGCTCATACCGAACGAGGTATGAGAACGACTCGCTTCACCCTCATACCGGACGGGGAATTGAGATTTATTATTTTAGCGCTCATACCGAACGGGGTATGGGGACAACCTTGGAATTAAGATGGTTAAGGAGAATGGTTCACGTATAGTGGAGACCCCTATGGATCCCCATGGATACTAGTAGGCTGGTGAAAATAAGAAACAGTGAAAATCAGTTATTGTTAATGAATAAAGATTTATGATATGTTTTATGTTACTGATTATGCATGAAATTGTGATATGTATGATATTACTGTTTCTATAATTTGTTTCCATAAATTTTCCGATTGTAAGAAAAAAATAGTAAATGGTTTTATTTTAAATAAATGTATTGGTTTAAATTTACTTCTCTATTGGTTGTTTTGATTTTCTACCAACTTTTACTTCTGTGACGGTGATTAGTGTGATGTCCTTACTGAGCTAGTATACCTCATTCCTTATTTAACCATTTCATATTAAGAGGACCTGATTCCCGAGCCTGATCCACAAGAAGACGGCGAGTAGATACTAGATACTTTATAGTTTTCTTTATTTTTTTTATTTCTCGTATTTCTTTTAGAGAACTTATTCCGTGATATTGTTTAGTATTTTTAAGTTATTGTGTAAGGGATATTAACCTTAATATTTTTTTTCGCTTCCGCACTCAGATTATTATATGTATTTCTTTTTGAATTTCTGGGGTTGTTATATCTTGGATCGGTATATAATTGTTTTCATAAACGATATACTAGTATACTCTAAAAATTCAGAGGAACATACAGAATATCTAACGAGCGTATTGACAATACTGCGAAAGGCTTAGTTATAAGCCAAGTTTAGTAAGTGTGAATTTTGGTTAGATTAGATATCTTTCTTGGGACATATAGTGTCAAGAGAGGGAATTTTAGTAGATTTGACAAAGGTAGAAGTAGTGGTAAAATGGTATAGACCAAGTACTGTAACTAAGGTTAGAAATTTCCTAGGATTAGCAGGGTACTATCGCCGATCTATAAAAAAGTTTTCAAGCATAGCCCCACTCACCAAATTGACGAAGAAGGGTGCAAAATTTGAATGGAATGAGGATTATGAGAATAGTTTTGATCAGCTCAAATAGAAACTCACTACT
>NW_019014687.1:562439-582885 GCF_000150535.2 Carica papaya
AGGGAATTAGTAAGTTCGGTAGGAGGGAAAAACTGAACCTCCGATTTATTGGGCCTTTTGAAATCTTAGACATGATTGGTACTGCCGCCTACAGACTAGCACTGCCTCCAGAGCTCTCCGAAGTCCACAATGTGTTCCACGTATCCATGCTACGTAAGTACAACCCGGACCCCTCTCATGTATTGGTTCATGAACCGCTTCCACTTCAAGATGACTTATCTTATGAAGAAGTACCAGTCGGTATCACGGACCAAAAGAGCAGGATACTCCGCAACTGGAAAATATCATTTGTAAAGGTCGTGTGGCAGAACCAAACGCCCAGGGAGGCTACCTGGGAGCTAGAATCAGATTTTAGAGCCCAGTATCCCTATTTGTTCGACCAAGAGTAAGAGGCAAATTTGGGGGACCAAATTTCTTTAAGGGATGAGAGTTGTAACACCCAATTTATTATTTTTATTATTTTTTTCTTATTTATTTTAATATATATTAGAATTTTAGTTTAATTTTTTTATATTTAATTTATAAGGTTTTAATTTAATTTAATTTAATTTAATGAAAATAAAAATAATAATAATGATAAAATAAGGTAAAATTATTTTTGGGATTTAATTGAAATTGATTTTGGAAAAAAAATGTGAAAATTTGGATTCTGGTGATGTGTTTGAAAAGTAAATCGGACACCGAGGGTCAAAACGCAATTTAAAAAAGTTGTGCCACGTCAGCAGCCATGTTAGCAGCCCAAACAGCGGCCCCGACCAACCAGAACACACCGCGTGGCAAGGAAGCTGACGCGGGAGACCACGCAAACAGAGCCACGTAAGCGATCCACGTGCACGCAATCGAACGGTCCAGATCTTACGCGCGCGGACGGCTCAGACCTCACGCGCACAGACGGCCCAGATCTCATCATGTGGACGACCCAAATTGAATCACGCACGGACCGTCCAGATCGCATCGCGATGGACGGTACAGATTTATTACCAATTTAATCGCGATCGGACGGTCCAGATTAAATCGTGATGGACGGCTGAGATTAAAAGGAAAAGGTTATAAATAACCTCACCCACACCCGGCCCCAAACCCTAGCCGCCAGTGCCCTCGCCGCAGAAGAAGACCAGTCGCCGGAGGAGCCGGCCGCCGCCACCCGCCACCGCACCGGGAGGGTTTTTAAACTGCCAAACGAGGTAAATTTTCTCCCATTGGCTCGTTTTTTGATGTTGAATCTGCCTATGGCCAAATCGGACGCAAACCACTGGCCAATCGAACGAAAAATACCTCCGAAGTCCAGCAGCACCGCCGCGGCTTCTCCCGATTTTTACCTCCGATGAGGCCCTTTTCGGTTCCCGTTCGATGCAATTTTTACACCACTGTGATCACCGTCATTTTCTCTATAGGTTGACCGGAGCAAAACATCAAACCGTGACTCGCGCCGGAGAAGCCGCCGTACTCAGAGCACGGTGGAGCCGCCATGCCGGAATTTCGATATTGGTCGAAAATGAGCCCTAGGTCTGATTTGAGATTTTTTGGGACACGTGCAAGTACCGGTAGTGCGTTTCAGTTTTTCAGAGAAAATTCAGAGAATTTAGGGACAGCCCGTAGGCGCACTGTAGAGTCGATTTCAGACCCCGAAACAAATAAGGATCTCTCACCCTATTTTCTATCACGGTATTAAAGTTTAATAAATGATAAACGATATTTTATGGATTAATAGATATGTATAATTGATTAAGGTTACCAATGGAGCCCGAATCTGATATATTGTCGATCAATTGTTGTTTGATCTATTTTATAGTTTTAAATGCAGTATGATATCTGATGTGTTTATTTTATGGTTTTGTATGCATGAATCATGGTTTCTTTTATTATTGTTTGAATTATGGTGAACCCGATGTTGTGTTGTTTTGTTTGGTATTATTATTGGTTTACGTGTTTGTGTATGATTGAAAAATTGAGACCAAAAAAAATAGAAAAAAGTTATGTGAATTGATAAATAGATAATGTGGACAGCCTGACTAGATATCCTGAGAGATGGTGGACGGACCGGGTCCATAGGGAATCCTACCGGGAACGTGGTCTCTCATATCGGATGGGTTATGGAGTTCTTATGTGTTTTGGCACCGATACCGGACGGGGTATGGGGACGACCCGTTTCACCCTCATACCGGACGGGGTATTGAGGTTTATGGTTTTGGTGCCCATACCGAACGGGGTATGGGAACGGCCCTGGAATCAGCTTATTAATGTTAATGGTTCACGTGTAACGGGGACCCCTTATGGATCCCTATAAATACTAATAGACTGGTAAAAGAGAAAATTTGTTGTCTGATTATTGAAGTGCAAAAGTATGACATGTGCTATGTTACTAAGTGTATATGATTTTATGATGGTTATAATGCTATTGTCTTCATATGTTATTTTCACAAATCTCAGCGAGATAAGTGGACAATAAAGATTTTTATTATTAATAAATGAGTTTGTTATAAATTATATTACATTTGTTGTTTTTGTTTTCTACTAACCTTTACTTCTGTGGCAGTGAGATAGTATGATGTTTTTACTGGGGTAGTGTAGCTCATTCCTTACTTAACCATTTCATATCAGGTAGACATGGTTTCCGAGCCCGTTCTATAGGAAGACGGCGAGTTAGACGTTTAGAGACTTTATAGTTTTATTTATAGTTTTTATTTCGAGTATTTCTTTTAATCAGCTTATTCTTTCATATGTTGAATACGTTTTTGGTTATTGTATAAGGAATGTTAATCAAAATTTTTATTTCGTTTCCGCATTTAAGATTTTTTATACATACATCTTCACTTAAATTTCCGGAGCCGTTACATAATATGTTAAAATTAAAATATAATTATAGTTTAATTTTTCTAGTTTTTTTTTTTTATAGTTTTATGTAATTTTTCATGGCAATATAATTATTAACAATTCACTTCATTGTTAATAAAGTGAATTGGATAATCCATGATCTCACTCAATTAATTTTAAATTTTCAACATTGTATATGGTAGGCTAAAATCTCATTGTACTCACTTATCATACCAACACAACATCTATAATAATCAAGTATTTATTAAACAAATATTTTTAATTTTGCAATAAAATCTATAAATGTCATTAGTTAAACTAATAATATTGCATGCAGACGATTAATAATAATAATAATAATGATAATAATAATAATAATGTAACTTTTTAATAAAAAAATACAAGACAAAATTTTATAAAAATAGTATATGACCCACAATTTAAATTTATACCACTATCAAAATGAGCAAAATTACTTATCCTACAACAAATGAATAATTGGTAAAATAGATACTTACAAATTGAAAAGTTAATCACATAGTTGACATGAAATAATATTAAAAAAAAAAACAATAATTTACAATCAAAATATTTGGGGTAAAATTATAAAAAAAATATATATATATATATAATTAAATTTATTTTGGAATAAAACGAAGTCGTTTAGGCATTTCTTCCCATAAACGTCATAGCTCTGGCCACTTTAATTTATCGGATGTCAAGGGCTCTGCTCGAGATTAAACGAACCCATATCTCTATCTTCAATGCGGGGAGTTCCATCATTCGAGACGCTGTCGTTTTTCCAAATTTGTGCTTTGAAGTAATACGTAAAGAATCAATTTTAAGTCTTTAATAATAAATAGAATTTTTAAATTTGATAAAGAAATTAATTATTATGTTTTGATGTTCCTCTCAGCCTTCCTTGAGCCAACCATACTTCATATTTCTACGCGGTACGCCGTACAAGCGGCATGTAAATTTGACAGTTGATGCAGAATCTTTTAACTGCCAACTGTAAACAAAAAATGAAATCCAGCCCACAGTATTAATCAATTAATTAACTCATTAATCAGGTTCTAATTGGATCATCTTTCAGAAAATAGTAATTCAACAAAACAAAAATATATTAAAGAGTGATCCAATGACCAATTAAACCCAATGGGCCGAACGTATAAAGTTCACTGGAAATCTTATTGGCGGATTTGTATGAGCAGCCCATCAATTTTTTTTTAAAAAAAAAAAAAAAATTATTTTTTTAGCTTGACAGGTTTTTATTTATTAAAATAAATTATAACATTTAAATCTTTAATTATAATTAACATAAAAACACTATTAGTCGTTGGTATTGTATAATCTAAATCATATAATTAATGGGGTGATAAATTTTTTGTATTGAGGAAGCAACTCTTCTTTTTATCCATTAGCCTACTTGAATCGGCACCCATTATTCGATATGATATGATTCAAATAAAAATACACACTTTCCAAGTCCGTGGAAAAGATGTGTCTGTTTGATTATGTGGGTGTGTAGACATATATAAAGATAATGAAATAGAATTAAAGGCGTAAAGTTTCTTAAGAATCATGATTAAGCTTTTTAATGGAGACAACTCACTCGATAAGACAACTTTTAATTACAACAATTAGACCAAAAAGCTTGTGTCTGGTTGGCAACCCTTTCACTTTCTTCTCTCCCTCCGTGTCTTCTTGCCAGGCAATCAACTCCTTCTTGACTCTCCCTCTCCACCACTACTAATTTCCCTGGCATTAATTCTCTTATTTTTCAAAATTAACCATTTAAATCTTTTAATATATCTAATTACTACTGGTAAGAACCAAACTTGTGTATGTGTTTGTATGTATATATATATATATAATTTACGAGTAATTATTGAGGAATTTTCTAATTACTGGAGAAGAGGGCTCTCTGGTTATCATTGGATGGGGTCATGATCTATCATCCGAATGTTTGGCCCCATGTTGGATCTCAATGAATCGAAATTTCTTTTCATTTGGATGTTGATAACCACTGATCATATATAAAACAAATATAAATATATATATATGTAGATATATAATTTAAGTAATTGGGAGATGCTAATTATATATATTTGATATTAATCAAGATCAGATTCTGCCACAGCCTTAACATCATTATGATTCTCAGCGCAAAATTTGCTGCATGTTTGTTGCAGAAAGTTGATTAAGATGCATGCTACCAATCTCCAAGATAGTTTTTCCTTTGTCTTCTGCATATAATATATATGTATACACACACACACCATTAATTAATGAAGGCCTTAATATTTACCCTAAAGTTAATTGTGTCAATTCCTTATTAATGAAAACCCCCGTAGAGATTTAAAATAAGTCATTCACTTTTAATTAAATCATTGCAAACCATTGTCTACTTCTTAATTAAATAATCAGTACATTCTTTATATATATATATATATATATATATATATAACATATCATAAGTTTGAATAAAACATTACTTTTATATGTGTTTATATTTAAAACTATATTGTAATTGATGTATATAAAATATTACAGTAATGAATATATAAATTTATTTAAATTTTTTGATAAATTAGTCTAAATGTTATCTTTATATCAAATTAAAAATTTGAAAAAATTCATATATATAAATACACACACAGAGATATATATATACACATAAGAGATTGAAGAAGTTTTTGAAGTGAGGGATGACATAACAATCATCTTGGAAAATTGAAATTAGGAGTAATACTGTGAGCGCCAGGTAACACCAGCTAGCCTTTGTACGTACATATATGTGTGTGTGTGTGTATATAATTATCAGATATATTACGATAAATATGGTAATTAAAGGTTGTGTCTATGTGGATCATCTTGATTCACCCTAATTTTCAGGTTCAATGTCCCTGGGCAGCTCATTCCGAAATTATTAATTTCATCATTAAATATATATATTGTATTAGGATTTTCTTTTCATATCATATATTTTTTTAAAACGAATATCCAAATCACTAATTATGAAATTTCAACATTATTACGCAAACTGTGCTGAGACATGAGTGATCGAAGATTTTTAATCTTAAGAAAATTCTTTGACAAGTTGTACTGATTAAACTTAATTTCTGTTTATGAAAAGTTGATAAATCTTATAATAATAATAATAAACTTTTATTAATTTTAATTAAATCAACTGTTAATTTTGATTTATTTTTTAAGCTAATTTTTATGATATAAATTAAAGGAAAATTTGTACGCATTAAAATAAAATATCTGAAAAAGTTAAAAAAAAAAAAAAAGGGGGGGGGGGGGGGAGGGTCTAAAAAGATTGGTAATGGAATTTTTTGGCCATTCTCCTTTTGAAGATTACGCTTTAAACAAATTATGTGATTGGGTTGGCTAACAAGAATCAATCAATAAAAGCGTGAGTCCTTTTTCTTTTCTTTTTTTTTTTTTTCTCACATCACACCACACCACAGTAAGTCTACAAGACATGCACACACACAACAACAAAATTCTTTTTCTTTTCATCATTTTTTTTTTTTTTCCTTTCTTAAATCCTGTCCGTCCATCACGTATCAAACAATCCAAAAAGGAAACCAGAAAGCGTTGATAGCCAGCTAGATGAGTGGGCCCACTTACCCATTTTTGTCAAGACAAAAGCCCATTATCGGCCTCACCAGACTTAATCAGAAAAATCCAATCATTCACTCACTTCGTCATCCGCCACGTCACCTCCTGCAGCCCAAGCTCTAGTAGGCGCTGCAGCACCTGATCGGCGTAAATTATGGGCCACTCGTGCACCTTTTTTATTATATATTTTAATAATGAATTTATATATATTATTTAATTATCTTCTATTAAATTTAAATTTAAATTAATTTTTATTTTGTTTGTAGTAATAATTATTGATGGGGGTGTATACAGTGCATACGCATGTATGCATGGATGGAACGTTCTGCTACTTCAAAAGCAAGCTATCAGGTCTGAGCTCTGACCCTCTGACCCACTTTTTCCTCCACACTCACTCACAGAGACCAATTAGATTCTTCTTTCAAAATTCTTCCCCACTAATTCCCCATTATTAAATTATGCTACCCTTCCTTTTGAGTTAATTCCCCCCCAACATTTTTCCAATATTAATTTTCTAACCCCCTCAATTTAACTTAATCATCAATATATATATATATATATCCTCATATTTTAATTAATGCCTAGTTTCTATTTTTTCTTTATCAATATTAATACCCTACCTTTTTATGTATGTATCCAAAAGCATTGGAAACAAATTAAAAAAAAAAAAAAAAAGAATTTTTGTTGGTATACATATATATATGTATATATTACGTACACACGTGTACGTACATATATATATAAATGCATGCAGTACAGTTTGATTGTGGAAGCCTTGATGGTATTAATGAATGATGCACATATGTAGATGGTCATATATATACATATGACAATGACAATGACAAGTCTTGAAACAGAAATTAGGTCATGCATTTATATTTTAATGACATACGTGTAATACTATTTTTGTAAATGGTTCGTGATGTCCGGGACACTTCCATCTCCATTTCATCTCTGTGCACTAAATGTGAAAGCTCTTATTTATACCCATGCATGCATGTATGACATGCATTTCCGTATGTGTGTGTGTGTATATATATACACATATATGATCAGTAATGTGATGTAAGGAAGGCGAAAGCTATCCTGCAACGTGCAGCTGAAGTTTACGGTTGCTGTAAAGTTAAGGCACTGATAATATATACATATATATAGATGTATGTATGTATGTAAGTACGTATGATGTGGTGACACTTCTGGACATACAATTTAATTATTTCGTGATAAATATATAATGTACTGTTAATTAAATTAGGTATATGTCATGTGACAGGCCCGTATGTTTTATATAATATGTACATACACACACACAAATATATCTTTGTTTCTTTCTTGGGTGTTATCGTCGTTTGGCAAACCGATAATATACTTTCTTGCATCACATGGCAATTATACTATGCTCTCATACATGCATGGGAGAGAGAGACTGCAGCTTAAGCAGAAGTTCTCTTCTGAAAAAGGGAAACTCCTGAAATATTTCAGACTCCTGAACCAAGAAGATTAGACTGAAATATATATATATATATAATATACATATACGAAAATTCAAATCCTGCCATGCATATTAATTGTAGATCATATCTGAGCTGATCAGCTGGATATCATCCCCTCAATGTTTTCTTTATTAAAAAAAAAATACAAAAAAGAAAAGGGAAAAGAGATGATGACAATTTTTATAAGAGCTGCGCAGTGTGAATTACATGTAGTTAATAAATTAATTAAATATTACTTGTCCTAATTAATTAACTTTTACCTGGGTAATTAATTTAAACATTTCATATTTAACTCCTTGCAATTCTAAGATGTAAAGTTTATATATATATATATATATAAAGGTTTTGCAATAATTTCTTTTACAAGTCAAAGAACAATTTTTTTATTTTAATTTCATAAAAAGTTAATCGGCACATTTAATGAGGTCAAAATTATTTTTCTATTAGACATTGCATAGTAATTCTAATTTTTTTTTATAAAAAAAAACTTTTAAATATTTTTTTACTGGCCAAATTTAGTAAATAATTATTCATAATCGTTTGATGTAAATAAAATACATTAAAATTAACTATTATCCAACTCTAATTAATTATCTCATTTTATATTCATTTAATTTCGCACAATGTATGCTAACCTACGCTTTCAGTCTAAAAAGTAACATAATATAAAATTTTGTAATCATGTATTATAATCAAATCATATCCTTTACAAAAACTGGATACACTTTATATATTTAATAAATATGCATACTAAAGTAATGTATTTAATTGTACTAATCGAACTTTTTATATATTAAATCAATTACTTAACGTAATTATTTCCCATTATATATTATCATTAATTTACTTTTTATTAAATATAGTTGTAATTAAACTGACTGGGTGCTCAATCAGGCTCATAATCATTCAAGACCAAGTACTATGATACAAGTAATTCTATAACCAGGCAAATTAATCAATTTTTTTAAGGAAAAACTTAATCAATTATTACGACATTAGCTAATTATCGAAAAAGTATATGTATGCATGTATATATATACACACACACACACATTATAACATCAGCCCAAGCTTGTGCTAGAATTTGGTAGAGTTATGATTTATGAAAATGATGATCAATTTTACGTCACGCCCATGCAATTTCTTTTTCCAAAAAGCAACATTAAAATTAAAGTTTGTCTTTTGACTTTCAAATTCTATGATTTTTTTTATGATGATTAAATATTTAGTTTATTTCCGAAAAATCTTTTTTTTTTAAAAAAAAAATTTTTGTCATAATTTTCATTTATATTTTGAACTATAGAAATTAAACTATAAATTACTGAATTGTCAACAAAAATATATATATATATATATATATAAACTGTAATAAAAGTAAATAATCACATGTTAAACAAAAAAGAAAAACTTCTCACAACATTAATGTAAATTTAGAATCGACTAATTATTTATTATATTTTTTTCAAAAAAAGGGTGATATAATGTAATACGTATAAGCTGAAAGTGTATGTATATATATATATATATCAGTCAGCATTGGCGTGCTTTTTACATTTGGCCTTTTTGGATCAGAAAGTCATAGGTTTAAGACTGCACGAAGAGCAGCTTTAAGAAACTTTATATTATTATGATTATTATTACAGGACTTGAACGTACCCAATATATACATGAATGGTTAATTGAACCCATAATTTTAATACAGTAAATTAAATTATTTCTATATATATTAATCCATTGCTATAATCATTTTGATTATGAATCAATAATTATTTTTATTAATTAATTAAGTTTGCTTTAACAACACAAAAGCGAAAAAAACTAAATAGCATGAAACATGAGTTTGTGATAAACAAATATCATTTCGTAAATTGAGTTTAGCAGCACTTAATTATTTTATAGTAAAAAATCATGAGGATTTTTCTCATAAATACATTAATATTTTAATTTTAGGGTACAAAAAGTAATAAAAAAATACCTTAATGCTCACAGTATAAAATAATCTATGGGTCATTGATAACACAAAAAGACATTAAGTTATATTAATTTATTAATATTAAAAAATAATTGAGTATGTATCATGCTGCTTATATAATAATTATTCTTTTCTTATATATATACATATACATATACATAATTAAATTGTGTCTGCATACGATTCACCCATCTGAATTTGAGTGCAGAAAAGCTCGTGCAACTTGTGTAAGTCGTTTGGACATGACTAAAAACCAAGATATGAGTCGAAACTTGTAACATTAAAGACTCTAATGCTATATATCCAAAGATTGCAGATACTAAATTTTGATAATTAAGAAAGCCATTTATGATGAATGTATATGATTGTCAAGGAATTAAAAAATAATTAAAAATTAAAAAGAAAATATTGGAATTGGTGTGTTACTTTACAATATTTTAAGGTGAACAACTTTAAATTAAATACTAGGAGAAAATTACCACTTTAATTAGAATTAAACCACTATAATTATAAATAACTTGAAGATTAAATTGAATTTTTAAAAAAACATTAATCATAAAGAATAGTTTAATTCTTACCTGGAAATTTTCATAAAATTTGAGCCCAATCCAAATCGAATTAAAACAAAAAACAAAAAAAACAAAAAAAAAAAAAAGAAAGAAAGCATTTCGTACAGCAGCGACAGTGGGTGAGCGGTACGGCTCTACATGCATCACCATCAACTGCTTGTAAATCACATGGGCTCGGTGTTTGCGCTTTGAAAATCAAACTAATCAGTGGACGTAGACGTAGATCAAGAGGGGTCCACCTATCAGATGATCAGCTGGTCAACAGTGCCGAGATAATTCTTCAATTATTGCTTTTTCAACGTCCATGGATAAACGTAAATTAATTTCTACATTAATATTCCCACAATTTTTAAGTTTAATTTTCATGTAAATGTTTACTAAATATTAAATTAATTAATTACGTGTCCATTAAATTACATTTAGAAGAAATATAAGCACTGTATCTTGTTATATGTATAGTTTCCCCATATATATATATATATATATATATATATATAGATGTATGTATGAGTTCCTATTAATTCTTAAACGTAGGTTTTGTTTATTTCCTAGTCATGGATCGCATGGATGTTTTGCTTCCAAATCTTTATGTGTTTAGTTTATCATATTCTTACACTACATTTGAAAGATAATTAAAAACATGTTCTACCTGTTAATTACAGATTACCATTAATTTCATAAGTATATACGTGGTAATATTTAGATTAAAAAATGGGTGTATCATCGAACTTTATAATAGGTATTAATTTTTATTGGTAATAAAACAATAGAAGTGAAATATGTTATGTATGAAACTAAAATGGAAAATTTTAAATTAAAATATAAAATAAAATTAACTTTTAACCGATTAAATAACCCATAAAAACACTGATGTCTTCAAATATTTGTTTGTTAAGAAAATATATATGTATTATGTGCATAAAAGAAGTCAAAATTTACATTGAAAACTACATTTAAAGCCAGTGAAATTCATCAGTTGGTAAACTTTTTTGGTCAAATGTCACGAAAACAGGATGTAACTATAAAAGCTATTAATTTGCATTTATTTATTATTTGGTACTGTACGTTTGAAATAAAATCCTACTTGTTTCCTGACAATTTCTTTTTTCCTTTTTTTTTTTCACTGTCATTAAATTAAAATTAAATTATTTATTTTTAAGATTACTTGGTCTTTCAGAAAATAAATGATACACACACACACGCGCGCGTACTAATGTCATGGGGACATACATATAAAGGCATATTTCAAGAGTTTGCACCTGTCGTTATCCTACGTAAAATACGTATTTATAATGCACACAATTGATTATTAATTTTTGATAAAATTTGAAGAATTAAAAGATAATTATAATTATGTATTGTATAATAGATTAGGAAGTGTATTATATATAAGTAGAGCTTAGAATAATTAATAATAATTAATAATTAAAAAAGAAAAAAACGAGAGAGAGAGAGAGAGAGGGATGGACCATTGGTGGAGACACTTATTGAATGAAACGTGTGCATCTTCATGGGGTCCAATTTCTGTACCTTGTATAGCAGAGCAGCCCATCTATATTTATACTCTTATATATATATATATATATTTTTATTATTCAAGACTAGGTACTTTTTAATACCCAAAAAAAAAAATTTTATCTATTAATTAAAAATCAAAATATGGATACTAATTAAGCAAAAAATGGAAAATAAGATTTAATCTGTAAATTAGGTTTGGCTTATTACTGACAGACTGACACTTTGGAATTTTGACTCCTATATCACCTAGTGTAACGTGCTAATTTTGGTTCTTAATTCTTTTCATTTTTTCTCTTCTTTGTCCAAAAACACACCTTCTCACTGTATACATAAACATTGGAACATAATATAAAAAAAGGTTTTATAAAATAAAAGTAAAATTTTCATATATATACATATATACGTATATATGGTATTTGATGTTACATTATATAGAAACACAAGAAGCACAAGCACGCAGTTGAAGCAGAGATGGGACCCTTGTCCTGTGCTTAAATTCGAGCTTTTTCGTGGACGACACGATCCGAGTCTGCCGCTCGATCTCTCACTCTCTCTTTCTCTCTCGCAAAATCTTTTATATCTTTCCTTTTTCTTTGATTCTCTCTCATTTTCTTCCTCTTTCTTAATTTTCTTGCTAACCAACAGAAAAAATCTCTTATGGAAATGGACGATCACCATCACCATCATCATCACCAGTATGCTATATCAGATCTCCGCCACCTCATGAACGGTCGTCCTTCAACCCATTTTAGCACTTCTGTAATCCAGCAACCAGCATCCACCGCCGAGATGTACAGGAATCTGGCCCAAGTTCCGGCCCAACAACACCATCAGTATGAGATGATGATGGTGGGTGGTGGTGGTGGTGGTGGTCGCCAAGTTGGCGACTTTATGGCTCGTGGTTTACATGAGTTTTGTGCCGATACTGCTACTACTAGTGCTGCTGCTGCTGCTAGTGTTAGTGCTGCTGCTGCTGCTGCTACTGTTGGTATTAATGCTGCTACTCCGAGTTTCAGTGGATTGGATGCAGACGGCGGTTCCTTCGGCGGAGATATTGGAGGCACCGGGAGATGGCCGAGGCAGGAGACTCTAACCCTGCTTGAGATCAGATCTCGTCTTGATCCAAAGTTTAAAGAGGCTAATCAGAAAGGTCCTTTGTGGGATGAAGTTTCTAGGTATAAATATTCATTTCCCAATATGCCCTAATTCCTCTCTCTTTCCGCCAAGGACACACCTTTACTTCCAACTACTCATCATTTTTCTTTTTCTGGGTATGTTTTTTCTTTCACAAATTCACTCCGCTCAAACTTCGGAAGTTCTCATAGGTGGATTTTTGGAGTATTCTTATTTTTACTTCAACTGATGGTTGAAGAAATTTGGCGGATAACTCGAGAGATACCCAGTAGAATTTCTGTTCTTAGAGCTTGATGACTCCACTCACTTGCATAGTTATGTATTCTTGTTTTGAAAAGTTTTACCTTCTTGCTTTCTTTTAGTACATGACCATCATTATATAAACTCTCTTTATAAATTAATTTCTCCCTTTTCCCCCAACCTCATATATAGTCTTTCTTAGCATGTCTTGCCGGCTTTCTGGGTATTTTCAGCTGATAAATTTGAGCCCCCCAATTAAAAGAAAAAAATCGACGGAGTCTGGCCTAGAAAATGACTAGTCACCATGGAGTTCAGTTACTACTGGCTGCCCAGGTGTTATATTTCTCTCTTTACATAATTTCAGGTGTTATGTCTTCTCTTGCTTTGTTTCCCTGGTTTCTTGTTAAGCCAAAAACCTGTGGAGATCAATAGTGCTTCTTTCACTCACTGGCTTTCCTTATGTATTCCCGCGACCTTCTTTTCTGTGCAAGTTTTTCTGATTACTAGCTACGAAAATGGCTGACCTTTATGGGTTCTCAAGTATCATCTCCTGGTTTCATCAATTGAAAAGACGTGTTTGGAAGAAAGTATTAATTAAGAACTGATCGTTCCACCAAAGCACCCATCTATTTTTAGCAATTTGAATAACCTCGAGCTTAGTTTTGATTAGCTGTAATTACTGAACGAGGAAAAGATATGACATTTGCCTAACATCTCAGAAATCATAATGCAGATGATTAACTGATCAGTCTAGGGTTCCTTTATACGTAATTTAATATATTTATTTAATTTTTCTTCATTGCAGGATTATGTCCGAGGAACATGGATACCAACGAAGTGGAAAGAAATGCAGAGAGAAGTTTGAGAACCTATACAAGTACTATAAAAAGACTAAGGAAGGAAAAGCTGGAAGACAAGATGGTAAGCATTACAGGTTCTTTCGTCAACTGGAAGCTCTCTATGGAGAGTCCAGCAATTCAGTCTCGGTCCCGGAAACGCATTACCTTGGCACCAGTCTCCGCTATCAAGGCGCCACTAACACAAATCCTCATGCAACCCAAGACCCTTTCCTCCATTCTCAAAAACTCTGTGACAGCCTTAGCCTCTCTAATAATACTTCCGAGTTCGATACGTCGTCGTCGGACGGCGCCGGAGGGCTAATGGACAACGACTCGACGGAGAAAAGGAGGAAGAGGAGAGGTGGGAGGAGCTGGAAGACGAAGATAAAAGAGTTCATCGATTTGCAGATGAGAAAACTAATGGAGAGACAAGAGGTTTGGCTTGATAAATTAACGAAGACACTTGAACAGAAAGAACAGGAGAAGATACTGAGAGAGGAAGAATGGAGAAGACAAGAAGCTGAAAGGATTGATAGAGAGCACAAGTTTTGGGCTAAAGAACGAGCAAGACTTGAAGCTCGAGATGCCGCCATGATTGAAGCCTTGCAAAACTTGACAGGAAAGCAATTTAGTAAAACTCCGTCTCCTGAGGAGCTAATGGGTACTGATCAAATCCAAAACAGCAATGAAAACCAGAACGAGAACGGCAGTCATGAGACGATAAACACCACAACGACGACGGGGAATGCGGATAGTTGGCCGGAGTCGGAGATTGCGAAACTTATAGAGCTGAAAGCCAGCATGGATTCAAGATTTGAACAAAGTGGGTGCTCAGAGGAGATTCTATGGGAAGAAATATCTGCTAAAATGGCGTGCTTAGGCTACGAGCGGAGTCCTCTCATGTGCAAAGACAAATGGGATACCATAAACAATTACTTGACACTGAAAACAAAGGAGTACAACAAGAAAAGAAAGGAGAATTCAAGAACCAGCGATGGCGGCTGTGGATATTTCCCCAGCTGTGAGTCATTATATAATCAACCGAATGCTTTTTGCGAGATAAACGAGCAAGGACCAGAGACCATAAGGCTACAAACCACTGATGGGTCTTCTCCGGGTTCTAACTCAAATGCTGCCGGAAACTCCGTCGGCGATAGCTGCTTCCGGTTCTTGATGGCCGACGGAGAAAATCTGTGGGAAAACTACGGTTTGAAGCTAAGCAAAGGAGATGAAAACCAGTAAGTTGTATTCGTTTGTTGATGATGATGATGATGAGTTGAAGGTTAAGCTGATAACGGAAGAGATCGATCAGCTCGATCATCACCGTGTCTCTCTTAACTTCGAGACAGACAAGAAACTGACTGAGAATTTTTATTATGTTGGGATCTTGGCTTTCAATGGGATTAGAGAAGGAGTTTAAGAATTAAGATAAAATAATTACGGGGGTTAATTAAATTGATTAATATCTTGGATCAAGGAGGGAAGGAATTGCTGCATGTTGAATTAATCAATTAATCTCTAATTTTCTTGGCTCTTTAATTAATATGCAGACGATTAATTCTTTTTCTTCCTCTGAATGCAAATTATATACGATATGTGTGCATATTCTATTAATTCCTCGGCTTAATTTATTTAAAGAATAAAATTAATTATTGTCCTTTTTTTTTTTTCTAGATTTTCAGAAATTAGATTTGACTTTTAAGTTTGACTTGGCTGTATGGTGCTAGACTTGGTGTAGACTGCAGGAAATATAGGGTTAGTTTTAAAAGAATACAAAGAGAATTTATGTTTTATTAAGAGTTAATAGGAATTATTGGGTACATGAACTTGATGAGTAAAACATTGGTAGATCATAAATGAAGTACCAGTCAATAACTAAAGATTTGTAAGAGTAGCTGGGGCAGAACACCTATACCGCTATATACACATATATACATATATATATATATATATTTATGTATCCTCCTGTATCTCATTGGATGAGTCTTGGGGATGGATTTAATCAAAGTACAGTAAAATTAAACATAAGACTATCATGGATAGTTTGGTAATTCTATATGTATATATATATATATATATTTATATTAAAGAGTATGAAGTTAAATAGGAATGTGGGTATTTTTTCATTAATAAGTAGATTATGTTATTTCCCCTTTTAAAGACACAAATACAAAAATATCATGTAATTACTTGAATATATAAATTTTTTTACTTCCAAAATAACATAGCTCCAAACTCTACTCAATCTTTCTTCAAACTTTAGTCGCTCAATAACTATATATTATTCACCAAATTTATATTATTAAATAAAACTTTTAAGTTATGAATCTAAAACTGAATTTTGCTGAGAAAATTATAAATTTATATCCAATTGCTCTTTTAGTCATTGAATCATTGGTAATGTTATAATTAAATTTAATTTTTTTTTTGTTATAATTTAGTGTTGAAACATATAAACTATTTTAAGTTTTGATTTTAAATACAATTATAAAATTTTTAATTAAAAGTTATAGAAATTATTTCTGCTTTTTTTCGTATTTTATTTTCCACAATTAAAAATATAAAATAAGTTTAATTGGACTATAAATTATCTGTTATTAACTTTTTAAATCAAAGAATAAAATTAATGTCTTAATACTTTACATGGTTAATTTTTAATTATCTATAAATTCTGAAATTATACTCTTTATTTACATAACACCGAATACAAATCTAGTTATAACAAAAAAGTAACTTCATTGCAATATAAGATATATATATATATATATATATACACACACATGTATCTCATATTTCGTGACAAAATTAATAACTTTCTCTGTCATTTAAATGCTACTTTGAAAAAATTAAATGCTAGGTTTGCCATCATTTAATTTCCTTTCAACAATTTTTCCCATGTATTACCGTCTAAATTCTATAACATTATGTAACAATTCAAGATTTATAGTTCAATTTTTAATTACTTTATATTAAATGTCAAATTTTTAATTGAGAGAGAAAAAATTATAGAATTTTAATTATAAAAAAAAAACCAAAAAAAAAATTAAAATAACAATTATTTAAGATGGAAAATAAGAATATGGTAAGGTTATAATTATTTAGTCATAACTATGAGATCTTATAAGTTCTCAGAAACATTAATATAAAATTAATCTCTTCATGTCCAAACACTGAATAAATGGCAGACCATGAAATGACTCATTCCATCTTTTCCTACCTATTTTAGCTTCAGAAAATATCATTTTTTTATTTAAGAAAATCACTTTTTAACCATGAATTCAAGAATCTAAATTCTCATCTTCATATGAGAACCTATATATATATATATACATACATACACATATGCACACACATATATAATATCAGAAAAGGAAATTTCTAGGGTATGAAAGAGCTAACGAGCTCAGACGTCGTTTATACATATATAGAGACAGCAAAGTTCTATATATGATGGATGACTACAAGGCCTTATATATTTTATATTATATTTAAAGTTATAAGCTAATAAAAGAATATGACATTACATCTGGTGATTTAATATTAATTAATTAATTAGTTCATTGATTATTTCATATAATTTCATGTATAATCCCCATTAAATCATCGTGCTCACTGTATTTATTTTAAGTTAAAAAGAATATTTTTTTTTTAAAAAAAAAAGAAAAACAAAGATGAGTTTATTAAATTTTACAAAATTTGATTGTCTCTAGTTAAAATTTTGTTAAAAAATTAGAAAAATAAAATTTATAGTAGACCAGCATATTAATGCAGTTTAATAATTTATTTATGTTCGTGAAATATTAAATAATATAAATAAAATAATAATTGGTTAAATTATGAACATAAAAATTCATAATTATTAAAAACTTATACGCACAAATAATTAGAATATAAAAATTGCCCGGAGTTAAAATTCTTCGATGGCTTTATTTACACAAAGCAATTAATCCTTCACATTCATATTTCTCCATCAAAGTGTTTAAACCTGATTAATGCATTTGTTGGCTCCATGCATAAGACAATTAAGCCTTGATCCTCATATTTCTTTGTCAACTCCATTAAAATGAAGCTACAAACAAAACTTAAATATATATATATATATATATATATATATATATATGCACACACACAGATACATATGCTGGCCTTTGGATGTGGAGTGGGGTACTACTCTTGAAAAACCAACTTCATCAATTGGCTCCTGTTTAATTATTTCAGTCATTACTCACTATACACTGACATGTGCATAAAGAGATATATACATACATAGATATATCTGTGTGTTGTGTGACGTGAAGATCACAGACGAAACAGAGAGAAAGAGAAAGAGAAAGAGAAAGATGAACATGAACATGGCTTTTCTTTATATCTGGAAACTTCACTCTTTTAAAAGAACCCTCATGGATTTTGTATGGTACCCTATAAATACGTACAAATATACATTTTCATGATGACCGAGTTTTGTGTTAGTATAAATAAATTACTCCCAGACAAGGACTCGTCCGTACAAAAAGGAAGAAGTAAAGAAGCTTCCCTCATCAGAAGAAACCAAGCAAATGGGGGACAAATTGCAGTCATCATTGTAAACCCAAAAAGATAATATATACTGAGACATACATATATCCATAAATATCTACATACATAAACACTTGTCTTTTCCCGTTGATCTCTCTGAGCTCGCCATTGCTTTCTGTTTCCTCTTTCGTGAAGCCTGAACCGAGATTGCTTGTCTCGTTGCGTGGAGACAGTTTAGCCATTAGCAGTCAACGTAAAGGATACTACAATGTATACATACATATATAATATAGTGGAAAATTTAAGTTAAGGGAAGTCAGCTTTTTTAAAGGTGGTGTTGAGGATGTGACTAGTTACTGAAGTAACAGAGAAGTTATACATGGAACTGCCATTGCTGCTCTTTGTAGAGCAAACCTTGAAAATATGTATATATATATATATATATATCTAGATCATTGAGTCTTTGATTAATTGAGGTAGAGTCCTGTAAATAAATCTCATAAAAATTTTATTCAACTTTTTAAATTGCAGGAGGTTAGAATCAGCCAAAAAGAAATTTAATCTAAATCATATAGGATGTGTATTTGTTTGTTTGGAACATAATTTGGGCTTATTGTGTTGGAAAGCTGCCTTGTTCGATCAAGCTTTTATGTCAGACTTGACACAAAAGCCCAAAACAAGACCAAAATAAAAGCCCATTTCAGGATTATATTGGCTAAGCCTTTAGGCCTGACATTCAAATGGATTTATTTATTTTAATAATATTTACCTATCAAACAGTTTTATTTACTTATAGACTTATATTTTGATCCATTTTTTAATTATAAAATATGACTTGACATTGTAGGACTTCGAGCTTAGCTCCGTCAAATTAGCCTGATGGAAGTTCTTAAGATGTGGGTTCAAAGTTTACTCTCAGGTTTTGGCTATTATAATTTCAAGACAAACGATGATATCCCATATCCCTGTTTATATGATGTTTTTCTCCTTAAATTTCTTTGGGCTTTAACTGAAAAGTCAGACGGAAAGTTGGGCCCCAAAAGCTGCCTAAACTAAATCAAGATTTCTGGAGTCCGCACCTGATGTGCCACACTAATCATGAAGAATATAAGCTACTACTGCGCAGACAATTAAGGAAATCGAAGAACCTTTTAGAAGACCCATTTCAGGAATTATGAATTGGGCTTTAGGGTACCCTGCCTTTTACGAAGACACAGAAAGAAGAGAGCGATAAGAGATTAAGAAGAGGGAAAACATATTCATCGTCCACATATTCTCAATACAGAAAGATTCTCAATACAGAAAGAAAAGAGAGAGAAGAGATAGGAAGAGGGAAAAGATATTGTCAACTCTATAAAAGACAATTAAGGAAAATCGAAGAACCCTTTTAGAAGACCCATTTCAGGAATTATGAATTGGGCTTTAGGGTACCCTACCTTTACGAAGACACAGAAAGAAGAGAGAGATAAGAGATTAAGAAGAGGGAAAACATATTTTCAACTCTACAAAAGACAGTCTCTTTATAAAAACTCCATTGTCAGTTGAAAGAAAAAGAGAAACCCACGTTCAACACTTTCCCAAACCAAACTCACCCACTGGAAAATCTACCTCCGGCTTATTATTATCATTATTACCCCCTCTACCCTTTGCTTCCTAAACTCCGCCGGTTAATTCACACAAAAGGGGGCCCAAAAACACAGTGCCTCAAAACTTTGATAG
>NW_019014687.1:591872-613420 GCF_000150535.2 Carica papaya
CAAGTTTTCGATTTTTCTTTCAAAACACCCCCATAATATAAATTTTCACCAATTTTTCTCGAAATTATTTTCAATTTCATCCCCTACCTAATTTTCTTCATTTTCACATTAAATAAAAATTCAAAAAAATTAAAAATTATATTTCTATATTAATTTTAAATTTATTAAAATTAATTTAAGGGTATTACATTTACACTCCAAGATTTAAGTCTATTTATGGTTGAACTCAACGTGAGAGAGAAAATTGTAATATATTTTTTTTAATGTTATCTTTTTCTTTAATTATTTTTTACAGAAATAATTTTTAATCCCTTAATGTCCATCAAGAGTTATATATTTTTACAAAAAAGTTCATCCCCTATAAACTTGCGATGAATTTTTACAAATATAATTTTTACAAATGGTGTTATTGACATTTCTAATTTTACGCAACATTCATAAAAATATATTTTCGCATTTATAGAACTAAATTTAAGAATAAAACGAATTAAATTAGAGAATAAATAAAAAAAAAATGTAAAGTTTTACAATTTAATTTTATAATAATTAGTTTTAAAAATGTATTTATGATTTTTGCCTTACTGGGCTGAGAAACGTAATGTGTATGAGTAAAAAGCCCATTCAATTGTAAAACAAAAACATTACAAGGCCTGCTTTCTCCTTTTCTCATATGTATACAGACCTCTGTGACTCTTAAGCTCTCAAAGGGTCTGATTTTTTATTTAAATAAAATAAAATAAAAATAAATAAATAAATAAATAAAGGGACGAAAACGACAGCGTATTATGAAAGAAAATTAAATGAAAGGGACATTTAACTTTCTTTGGTGAACAGTGCAACCTTGACAGTTCTAACATAAATGACTTAATTAACTTTATCATGGAATGTCCATGAAACGCCTGCTCATGAAAAGAGCTTTTACAGGATGCCAAATATGGTACCAAATTTACTCGTATCACTTTTTTTATTTTTATAACTCTTTTTATTTCAATTTTATATTATAATAGTTTTTTGTCTAATTATCACGTATAGTATAAGTACATATCAATACGATATTATTATTATTTTTTTAAATGTTCAAAGCCCATATATTTTCACGTTTAGGCCCAAAAAAAAAAAAAAAACACCATCATATTATATACATATATATAATATATATATTCATTGGGAATCAACCAACATTTTTCACTATTCATCACAATATCAGTGTCACAATAAGCAATAGTCATTGCCATGGACCCCCCGATTTGAAATGGGACATGAAATCAGATACGTCCTTTTATTTTTGGGCATATATCTCCCACATAATATTCTAAATTTCTCTTCTTATTATTTTCCTCATTTTTCATTTTCACATTATTATTTTGTTGAGGTGAATCGATGTAAAAATGATACGATATGTACGTGTCGTACTTATGTGCACACGCGATATGGCTTACCAATTATTAAAAGATTAGTATGAAGGTAATTAAATGATATCTTAAATTATAATTTTTTTATATATTTCATTAATCTGAAGTTTGGTTTATTCTGCGGCACCGAAGCTTACAGTTTTCATTTTTACTGGAGGAGGAAAAGAACTAAAAGCTTTTTTCCAGTTACATAAACTCTGTGGTCGCTGAAAGATGAAGGGAAAAAGATACTAAACGGAAATCATATTTGCTGAAAAGAAAAAATACTCCCATGTTTAGAGGGAAATTGAAAGAAGCAAGAGAAAAGTTGCCTTTACAATTGATATATGTAAACCAGGGAGACAAGAATAAATCACTGAACAAATTTCTTATCTTACCAAAACCCATTATCTCCCTACTCCCAAGTTAAGCATATCTTTATATTTATATTTTCCCTATAATCATAAGATTAGCCTTTTGTTTTCTTTTCTTTTTCATACAATCAGAAGTAAAAGATTAAATAAACCCATAAAGACATAATAAACTGGAATATTGAACATGATTTAAAAAAAAAAAAAAATTAAAATTAAAATTAAAAAATTTGATTAGCCGGGACTCTTACAGGCACGAATGAGTAATGAAAACTCGGGAGCGGCTCTTTCTCTCTTTTCTTTCTGCTCCTCCAACCACAGCCTGCTATCTAATCCACTCCTTGTCCTGAACATGAAAACAGCACAGCCAGAAGACGACGACGACGACGACGTTTCGTTGAAGAACCAGTCATGTACATCCCACATCATGTCCACCAGCAGACCGTCCAAGAATATTGTCTGGTTCCCTCTGAAATTCCACTTCAATTTTCTCTCTTGGAAAACTCTCTTATTATCGATCCACACAGACAAAACCGGGTTCTTCCACGACGATCCTCCGTCTTCTCCGCCGCACCTGATCAATATATCGTGAGCTGCTCCCGTGTCGGAGAACTTGGCTTTTGTTGAATACACAGCATGGCCGGAAAAATGCTCGCTTCTCGAAATTAAGGAGAATTTTGCAGGTGGGTTTTCTGGTTGGAGCATTTTGGCGAACAGTTCATCTTCCTTCATGTCTCCGAGGAGAAGAACAAGCTCTGAATCAACAAAAACAATGAGGTAAAACCTTTTGGATGGTTCGGGTCCATTTTCATAACGAGCAACGGAGAAGTCCCAGAAGATTTCAGCCTTGGAATTGTAAGAATATTGAACGATTTTGCTGCCTTTCTTCTTCGTCAAGTGATGAAAGTTCGCGTTGAATTTTGACGGAGACGACACGTTGTCGCCGATGTTGATAGCGGCGCCATGGCCGTCGATGTTGCGGCGCCATGCGAGGGTGATAAGAAGCTGCTTCTGAGAGGAGAGTTTGGATTTGTATATACACGTAACTGCATTTGGTATGGAAGGGGGGAGGTTTGGGGGAACACATGCCTGGTTTGAAGGGCCCGAGCAGTATGAATCAGAGACCTTAATGGCGTGTTCACTGTAACATGATGCTATACTCCTCATTTGCAGAAGAAAAGATTTATTACCCAGATGAAAATAATGGAAGATGTTCACCACTTACATACAGACACATAGAAATGATACAATACAATACTATATATATACATATATGTGTGTGCGCGTGTGTGTGATAGTAAATGGAAGAAGAGAGAAAAGGGAGAGAAGGGTAAACTCTTGTTTTCCGATGAAAGAAGAAATTTAAGAGACTGGTGGGTTACTCTTCCTTCTACACGCTTAATGAAGAAAATGTAAAGATTGAAGTTGACAAAAGAGATCTGTGTTTTCCCATGTGATCTGTCCTTTCATAGGGTTTTAAGAGAATTAAAATTAAAATTAGAGAAAGAAAATATTGAAAACAACCATTAAATTCGATTCTCTCTTAAAATTTTTTTTTCCGCCATGAGAGTCGAAAACTTTCTTCCCTCTTTTTGCCAGTTCATTTGCATTTATTTAATGAAATATATATATATACATGCTTATAAAACGGACTAATAAATTAGTGTTTGACCTTATCCCACACTAAAATTAAAAAAAAAAAAAAAAAAAGTAACATCAAACTTGGCTTTAGTTTTTGCATTATACCGAACATGTAACTATTTATTGGTTCCGGCGAATTAATATTTTATTTGTAAAATTTAGAGTTTGAGATTAAAATAAAAAAGTGGGTCGAATTATTTTATATTTAAAAAATATATAGATAATATAGTGAGAACAGAGGCATTTGGATAACATGTATATAATATGATGGTGATTGTAGGGGCCACTAATTAAAGAGTGTCTTGAGATTCACCTACTACAACTAAAGACAACTATGATTCAAGTATCCTCAATATTTATATTCATTATTAACTCATTAAATTTAATTAACTAAATTAAGCTTCAGTTACAAAACCCTTTTCTTTTCGGTTTTTTATAAGCCTAAATATAATAAATGTAGCAGCAAGGCTTTTTCCCATTCTTAATTCTACATGTATAAGTTAATTAATACTAACTGTGGCTGCATGTGTATACTATAAATAACTTTTAGGTGAAAATTAATTTTATCAGTTTGGAGATTTGGAAGTATCAGTAGGAGGGTATGTGTATATATATATATATATATACTGACAATTAATTACACGTAATTTGGTACTAACAACTCGGGGAATTAGACAACGACTTTCTGTAATTATATATAAATCTATTGTATATAAAACAGAGACATTGCATGTGAAGGGACTTCAATAATTGATTTTAAAAGTATACTCTTTTTTTTTTTTTTTTTTTTTTTTTTTTAATGTTACCGGAAAACAGATAACCCGCTTAATTTAATTTTTTGTTTATTTTTAAAAAATTAAATTTCTCATGTTCGATCAATTAATTAATCCTAATTTTAATTTTAGTTTTAGTTTTAATCCTAATTATATGTAATCATTAATTTATGGAAATTAAAAGGGTTATTTCTAATCAAAAATAGTTTACTGTTGTTCATAATTATCCAATGGATGTGATCAATTAACTTTGACATAATATATATATATATTTTTTTTCCCCTAAAAAATGTAATGATTTTTATTAAACCTTTTACGAATCTGACAAAAAGAAAAAAACACACAAATCTAAAATTAATTATAACCACGTTCACCAATTTCGATTGTGCCAAGTATATAACGTGTAAAATTCCAAAGTGTACTAGGAGTATTGTAGAAGTAAATATCCATACACATATAAACATATACACACACACACACACACACATGTATATATATATATATATGATAACACAACATATTTTCCCTGAGAAGGGAAGCTTGGACTGTCTGCCTCCCCCATAATAACCACAAAAACTGTTCCAAGGATGACAGTGTACATGCGCTCTTAGAATCATTATGTTACAGGGTGGTTTTTATGTTTTTCTATTGAATAAAATATCCTACTTTACAATTCTATTTTTCTTTTTTTTTTCATCTCACTATTTATATGTCCGTAATAGGAAACTAGTGGGTAATTTGTCAATTAGATGGTAATTTTTTGTAAGGACCATTTTAGAGCAACTTTGGTTGGCATTAATGAAATGATGAAGATTGAAAAACACCAGGAATGGCAAAACGGTGCGTCGCATTCAAAAAGCAAAGGAACAGATTGATTGCGTGCAATAATCACAGACAAGAAATTGAAGCAATGGCGGCATCATCAGCAAAGTATCATTCCTTTCTTCTCCTTCCCATTATTTATTCATTTTTTTTTCTCAGTTTATTAATTAATTAATTAAACTTTGACCAGCTAATTACCAAATTAAAGATTCCCATTTGCATCTTCAGTTAAATTTTTTTTTTTATTATTCGTCAGTTTTGGAATATGCACGTACTGCTTTGTTCGTTCTTTATTGTTATTATTATTTTTTAAATACAATTAATGCTTATTAAATTTAAATAATTAAGAAGCCAGCAGTTTGGAAATTACCCAGAAGATGGTAATAAAGAATATTCTGAATTATATTAAAAAAAAATATCCCACCTTTGTTTTAATATATTTTCTTCATTCTCTCTCTTATTTTGTCCTTTTTAATCACATTCAGGATCAGTTATACACTTCTTTCAGTTCCCCAGTTCCACTTTTAACCTACCTAAAGTTCCAAGATATGTGTGTGTGTGTTATAGAGGTTTTGAATTTGGCGAACCCTAATGCTGTATACGTTCGCAAAGTACGACTAGATTGCAAATGTTAACCAAATAGGAGGCAATGAAGAGAGTATATATCTTGGTATATAAGCAACAGACCATTTTCATGTTAGAAAACTTTACTTTTCTTACATAAGTACGTACATATATATATATCATTCATATGTATGTACGTACTGTGATGAGAACTAAGAAAGTAAGGACAAACTCCAGCATTGTGAGAACACCGAATGAATCATTTGACGTAAGAATTTCATATACAACTCTGCAAGGAAACACGAAAAACAACAGACAATCCGGAAGGAAATCATAGACTTCAGTACTAAGCAATAAAAGAGACATATCTCTCTCTCTCTGTGTACGTGTGTGTGTATACACATACACCACGTATTGTGTATTGTAAATCTATAATCTGTATTTATTATACATGTTAGGGAACAAGTAGTGGATTATGCTTGTTTCCCATTAGCCCACAATTGAAGCTCTTTCAAGTATTCCTGCAAACGTCAATGACTATACATATATGTAATATAATTATTGGATTAGGCTTGTTTCCCAGATTGAGACGAACGATGGGCTGATAAGCAACAATTATTGGATTGGGCTTGTCATAAAGCTTGAATTAGACCACCCTATATAATCTGCCAAAATAGATGGTTTTGGACTTGTAGTATATATATATATATATATATATATATGTAAAAATAATATTAAAAAATTAAGATAAAATTTGACAATAAACAATTTTTAATAAACTAAAAACAAACTAAAACCATGGATTGTTTTGATTTTCCAAATTGTCTAAATTTTTTAATTAAAAATGAAATAGAAAGTTAAGGTTGATCACGTGAAGTGAGAACTATTCGAAAGTCTGCTCTCTGGACAAGTACGGATCCTATTTTGTTGGTTGTAACCTGTAAATTAAAATTTACAAATTTTAAATTTTAGTTTTATAATTTTCTAACGTAAATTTAATTTTTATTTTTTTATATTTACAGAATTTATCAACTAATGCGCGCTCGTGAAACATCTCCACTTTAGATCAAACTGGGCCCACCTTAGAAACAACAAAAATAAAAAAGATCACGTTGATCTGACCCCCCACACAAACCCACTGTCCAGTCAAACCACCCAACTTACACCAAGCAATATGTCATCCATGACGTCATCAAAATTAAAATATATAGTGAAGGATAAAATAAAATAAAATAAGTAGAACTTATCTCAGTCAACATTATCTACTGCTCATCTCAATGGATCGAAAACTAGCTGACCCGAGATCCTTATAAGGGCCGGGTGATAACCCGTTTTCTTCCTCCAACACCCCTTTCATCCATCTCCTCCTCCTCCACATCTTGTAGCTTCCCAACCCGATTGCCAGAATCAATAACGCTACGAGCCCAGTTAATAACCCAGTTCTGACTCCGAAACCCGATTCCATTTTCTTTTTCCTTGTACCCTCCCGCACCTTAAAATAACCCACTTTACTCTGGTCCCCAACGCCCACCATGGTTTGCGTCGGATAATCCACCAAGTAACAAAACCTGGATGCGTTGTTATACACTGCACTCCAACAGCTACAGTTCCTTTCGCACATGGCTTCGCACAACTCGTGCGACGACGTCGTTTCGTAGCCCATCAGCTCCTTGAACGGTAACTCCACGCCTTTCCTTCTCACCACCCGAAACTGGCTTTTCGAGATATCTCCGCAAAAGTCTCCATAAGCAGTTGCAGAGCACTCGCCGGATCGAAATTCAGTCTGATTGTCCAGACATGAACAGCCTGACCCGGGCGTGCACAAACCGTATGAACCGCATGAAGACGGCAACTCGCAAGCGCCAGTGATCGCCTGGTAGTCCAGAACCCAGTTAGACCCGTCCCAGTAGTACGCTTTCAAGTTCCCGTCCGGTTCTAACCGGAGAATGAGAAGCGCGTTGAATGGTTGTTGAAAGCTGTTAAATGGCTGCACGTCTACGGGAGCAGTACCTGTTTGGTACATACCCAGGTAGCCGTTTGAGTTGACTAAAGCGTGGGGGGGGACCTTGCCCTTCTACGATCTCCGCTTTGACTTCCATTGCTCTGTGCTTCCAATAAATTTGATTTGAGTTTTCATTGAACTTTGCGTATAAGCCCATGTAATCTTCACCTAGACGCATGGAATATAGCCCATTCGACGAGACTAGAGTCATGGCAGATGTAAAATTCTGGTTCGCCACGAGGATATTTTTGGGAAAGTCAAAGCTTTGCCAGACGACGGTGGGGGACTTTCCGACCTTCTGTATTTGCAGATTCGAATCGTTTAAGAGGACAACGCGATCCCCCTCCGTCCCAGTTGTCCAAAATATCCCGGTGGTTTTGTCGGCGATTACCAAACTGCCGTTGAAGGATAACTGGGTACGGTCCGACCATCGGGCTAAGCTGGTTGGGTTGGCGACCCAGAAATTTTCAGAGGAAGCAGCATGGAGAATCACAAGGGCGAGTTGGGTCCGATTGATACGGAGGAAACCAAACGAGAAATTACCTGTGGAGTCTACCAGGAGAGACTGAAATGAAGAGATTGATGGGTCGGGTGTGGCCTTGAAACCATTGATGAGCTCGTGGCCGGCCGTGGCTGCTTCAGTGCATGGTCCCGTGCATCTATAAGCAACACATATTGCGAGAATGAGGAAGCGAGTTGTCCCATCTGTGCTTATCACCGAGTTGATGGAGATTCTCATTTTGCTAGAGAAGACGATTGAAAAAAGAAATAATGGCAGATTGGTAAATGGAGAAAACTAGTATTGCTCATTGATCAAAAAGGTAGGAGAGCTATTGCCATTATCATATATAAAAAGTCTAATTTATACATTGATCGGATACAGATATATACTGAATATATATAGTCTCACAGAATATCACCACCTTGTATATTATATTATATATGGGTATAACCTTTTGCATTGGGCTGTTCTAGCTGAGCCGAGAATTGCATTTTCAATTTTCGAAGCCTCCTGTGATATATTTAAATATTTTATTGTTCGAGTTTGACTAAGCTGATCGAGCAGGGTTGTAAAAAGATTATATTATTATGGAGTGTATGTAGACTATAGATAGACGCAGACATAATAGATTGAAAAGTATGTGCATGCAACGGTTGTGTTAGGCTACCAATTGAGGAAGAGAGTGAGGAGTGGTCATCAACGGACACAGAAGAAGTCAAACCAAACTACAATGTCAAATAATCAGGCAAATTTTTCTTACATCAACAACGCACTAACCCCGGTAATTAATGTCTTAAGGAAAATTGGTGTTCCTATTTTTATGAACTTTTCAACTTATTTTTGTTAGAAAATTATATTATTATTTGGATATATGTATATTTTTCTTTAAAAAAATTAAATTATTATTGCTAAATATGTATTATATGATTAACAAATTATATATTAATTTATTATTATTATTTTTTAAAAAAAGTTTCATGTTGTTTATCAGACCGTAGATTAATTGTCACTGGCGGCATTACTATACAAATTTTAGATTCTATAATTAATTCCCTCTTGGTTTTAATATTATTATTTGTATTTCTCTACAGATAATTCGATGCCAGTTAGGTGTAAATTGAATATCAAACATCTTCTATGCATAAATTTTATAGTAATATTACATGTTCTTAATTTTGCTATATTTGTGTTCCTATTACTAAAATAAGTAATAGAAGGGAAAATAATTATAATTTTAAAAAATTAAACTCAATAAAAATATAAATGAATAAATATATTGTTTATATTGACCTCGATAAAGTCGCATTGAAGACAAGGGTTGACAAAAGACGAAGGACATCAATATTAATGGGTGTAAGTGACGAGAAACTTGAATGCTCGTTGACTATCTTTAATTTACATTATATTTTTTATTTTAAACAACTATACATATATTTTTTAATATAAATAAATATATTTATTGATATAAAAAAAATGAATATTTATTGACTTCTTCATATTTAAGCTATTTTTCTCTTCTTTTTTTTTTTCTCTTTTTCAAGCTTTTGTTTTGACCTTCGTCCATTATAATATAATTTTATTTTACTTTTCAAATAAATAAAAAAAACATGCAAACCATGAAATTTGACTAATCCCGTCTGACACAACTCACGTGCACTGTCTCATGGACTCGTCGCTCGTGAGTCCTTTTGAAATTTGTCACCCCCACCCTCCTCCTAATTTGTACCAATTTTTTCTCTATAAATATTTCCATTAATGATATATTTTATTTTCTAAGTTATACATTCTAGAATCTCACGTGTGAAAAGGTACGAGTATAAGCGTTCGTGTGAGCGAGCCAATTTATTTAATTATTTACGTATTAGAATTTTTAATTTATTAGTGGTTTATCTTTACCCAATAAATAATAAATGATAAAATTCACGACTTATTTATTAACATGTTTTATAACGTCAAATTCAAGTTTGGGCCATCTTATAAAAGTCTACTAATTTATGGGGTGGGTTAAGTCATCAGTGAGATGGGCCGACCCAATGATTCTATCTTTAGACAACCCACACAACTTAAAAACTAGTCGAGATGTTGGCCGAGGTTTATCGATTATGATTATTATTACTATTATCATTTAATATAATAATAATAATAATAATAATAATAATAATTTTTTAGGCAAGTAACCAAAATAATATATTTGGTTGCTTTAAAAGTTTTAGAAGCTTGGAATTTAAGCCCACCCCATCAGTACAAATTATTTGCATATGGGTTATGTGCTAGTGAGATTATTTTGGAGGACCATGATCTTAAATTTATGTAGCTTGATAAATTTTTTTGGATAAAAAAGTTAGAATAAATTGGAAATTTACATAATTTTTTTCAAATCTAAATGAGTTATGTTAATTTATTTATTAACATGATATGGTAAACATGTTTTAATTTTGTAATGACTGAAAATCATATGGACAAATCAGATTTAAATTTTATAGTTCCTATAAGATAATTTAAACTAAAAAGTTATAATAATATGAAAATTTTTTTTGGGAGAAAAATTAGAAAGTGTTATTGTACTCTTAGGCATATTTTAAAATCGCACCATTATTTTCTAATAATAATTATCACTAATGCATTCTCTTAAAATTGAGTGCCATGTGTAAAAAAATTTAAAATAAAATAAGTAATTTGATACAAGATTATATTCAAAGATTCATATAACTAACAAAATTGCAATACACCATTTAATACAAATACAAATAATGTGCAATATCACCCTTTTGTTTTTTGTAGTCTTAATAGTTACCCTTCATTATTTTTTAAGACAAATAAAAAGCAGAAAAAGATTTCACCAGAAGGAAAAACTATTATTTATTACTATGTTGAGAGTGGGATTTGAACCCACGCCCTTTCGGACCAGAACCTTAATCTGGCGCCTTAGACCAACTCGGCCATCTCAACCTTGTGTGTTGCTTCCAGAAATGATAATCGTAAAATTTATTCGTCTTAAATCAAATAATGATTCTAACAAATTATTAAGTTGTAATTAATTTATGAGCCCACCAAAAAAAAAAGAAAAATCATGGAAAAAACGTGTTGAGAGTGGGATTTGAACCAACACCCTTTCGGACCAGAACCTTAATCTGGCGCCTTAGACCAACTAGGCCATCTCAGCTTTGCGTGGGTGTTGCTTCCGAACAATATAATTCTAAACTCTAAAATCAAATGAGGATTCTAACAAATTATTAAATTGTAAATAATTTATGAGCCCACAAAAAAAAAAATCATAAAAAAAGGCACGAATATGTTGAGAGTGGGATTTGAACCCACGCCCTTTCGGACCAGAACCTTAATCTGGCGCCTTAGACCAACTCGGCCATCTCAGCTTTGCGTGGGTGTTGCTTCCGAACAATATAATTCTAAACTCTAAAATCAAATGAGGATTCTAACAAATTATTAAATTGTAAATAATTTATGAGCCCACAAAAAAAAAAATCATAAAAAAAGGCACGAATATGTTGAGAGTGGGATTTGAACCCACGCCCTTTCGGACCAGAACCTTAATCTGGCGCCTTAGACCAACTCGGCCATCTCAGCTTTGCGTGGGTGTTGCTTCCGAACAATATAATTCTAAACTCTAAAATCAAATGAGGATTCTAACAAATTATTAAATTGTAAATAATTTATGAGCCCACAAAAAAAAAAATCATAAAAAAAGGCACGAATATGTTGAGAGTGGGATTTGAACCCACGCCCTTTCGGACCCAGAACCTTAATCTGGCGCCTTAGACCCAACTCGGCCATCTCAACCTTGCCTAAGTTGTTGCTTCCAAAACATTTAATTCTTCTGTAAATTCATCTTAAAATCAAATTTAGTATTATAATTAAGCTGTCATATCCAGATTTCCAAAAGGGATAAGAACGGAAGATTATTACATTAGGATAATCTCTTCAGTCTAAAGTCTAAAGTCTGAAATCAAATTTGTGGGCCTAAAAATAAATTACAAAATTTATAAAAAAAAAACATACCATTTGTTTATTTTTAAATCTTAACTTTACATGTTAATTAAGATAAAATCAACAATGTTTATTTTGTACAAGAAAACACTTCCAAATATTAATCAAACATAAATTAGGAAATTACACTTTCCAATTATGAAGTGGGCATTTACTACGACATCATAATTATAAATTTTTTATAACATTTTCTTTAGTAATTATAGACACATATATGTATGTATGTATGTAGTTTTATATAATAGTTACGTACAAATATAAATACCTTCGAAAATAGTAATTTACGTAATAATAACTTTTTTCCGATGATAGGTACATTACAGAATAATCAACGAAGAACACTAGAGTCATCGGGGCTTCACTTAAAATTCCGCAATGGCGTATTAAGTCAATTCACTATCAAATCAGATGTCATAAAAAATGTTTATCACGTGGACGAATCAAATTTGTATGATATTTTGCTCTCCAAATTTTTCCAACTTCAATTTAACTTATTTTTTGCCATAATAAATTAATTTCGAATGTCAAAATTTAAATTGTTCATAATATATGACATGGGTACGTGTGATAAAATATCATTAACTATTTAATCCACGGTAAACGAATTTATATATATATATATTTTTCCCTGTGAAATATATGTATTATTAAGGCGTAAATGTTAATTATAGAATATGAATATATAAATTGCGTACCGATTGATGTTTTGTTTGTCCGCGCCTACAAAAGCCAAAACAAATATTGTTATATACAAATTGAAATTGATAGTAGAATGGCGATGGTCAAAAAGAATTTTGTCGATACCAAAAGTTCCAATTATAAGTTCACGCACCATTAATGTCTGACTACGACACGTTGTTACAAAAGTCACACCCCTTCCATTATTACTGAATTTCAAACTATTTCTTATGATATAATTTAAATAATTTCGTGTCATTCTTTTTTTTTAAAAAATAATAATAATAATCTAATTGTAAGATAATGACGACATTTTTTAATTTGTATATATATATATATATAGCTTATATTTTTATTAATATAATATATTATAAAATAAATTATGTATAATTAATAATTTTTTAACAGCTTTTGGTCCTGCAAAGAAAATAAACGCTTCTCTTTTACTTTCTCCTAAAGTCTTCTCGTATCTTTTTTGGTTTTTATTCACACACACATATCGGTGTTAAGGATTATGATTTTTAATTAAGTAGACAAAGTGGGTTTTACTTCCAGTACTTTGGTTATTATTAAACAAAGACGAACTAAACTTGGTGGTTAAGTATCTATTGTTAATATCACTTGTATCTCATATGTTTATTATTTATTACGATATATACATTTTTTTTTTCTATAAGTTGTTTATAAAATATAAGATTATAAAAGTACACGCAATATTTTTTTTTATAAAAAAAAAAGACTATTAGAAATATGTTTAAAGAATAAACCTAATTAGTACAAACATTCCATCACTCATAATTTCATGAAAATCAAACATTAGTGAATAATTTTTGTTGGGTCTCAAGGTTTAATAAATTGATATATGGCATCAATATTTACAAAGGGAATCATCAGCACAGTATTCCTTTCCATTGCAAATACATACGAGTATTAAATGTTGTATTTTCGAATATACGTGTATATATGTATGTATGTATATATATATATATATCTTATTATGGAAGAATATTAATCAGGAAAGAAGAGTGTTTGTGTTTCGCAGGCTTTATTGCATTAGGGTTAGGAGAAATTTGCGCATCAATGGTATGTAAAAAGCATAAAGTGAAGCAAATTGAGAAGTGGGGGCTATTATAAAAAATAGCTTTGTTTTGGAAAAACCCAACAAAAACATCTAATCCTATAATTGCTTCTAAATTAATTATTAAAATTAACACTATACAACTTTTATTTAATAAATTAAGTTAATCTATTTTTTAATTAATATAAAATTAAACAAAAAAGGATTAGAGAAGACGTGAAATGGGAGACAATTGAAAAACAAAAAACAAAAAAAAAAATGTAATTTAATTTAATTTATTTTTTAATTGTCGTCCAATCTCAAGCATAATATTAATATTCTTATTATCTCCACTCCCATAATTTTTATGTTACTAAATGTTGTTGTTGTTGTGTGTGTGTGTGTGTGTGTGTGTGTTTGTACATATAATTTAATTAGATTAGATACGTTGAGTTTAAAAGATAATTAAATGGATAATTATTGAATATAAATTTGCTTAAGTGCATTTATAATTAAATTATTGCTCGAGATGATGTCGAAGGTTAAAAAAAAAAGTTTTGTAGGTGCGCGGAAGTGATGGGAATATATAGAAATGTGAGAATGGAGGACAGCTGTCGGGCTCTTGGTCCCCAAGAGTTGACTTGTTGACCCATCAGCATCTTCGGTCGCATCATTCTCTCTTACCATCCTAAAAAAATTTTTAATTTTAAAATAAAAACTCATATTTTAATATTCTAACACATTAATAATAATAGGATTAGTATTTTAACAATCTCTAAATAGTTTGATTTGGATCCATATATTCAGAGAAAATAAATATTAAAAATTTAAATTAAGAATGATTTATACATATATATATATATTTTTTTTTCTTATAGATATTACCAATTTAATTGTGGATGATAATTAAAAAGACGAAGTAAATATATATATTTAAAATTAAAAAGAAGAGTGTGATGAAATGATAAAATGGTGGGAGTGGGGTTTACGTCTTTGCTTTTGTTTACACAATTTCAGTAGTGGACCATCCATCACAATGTCCCAATCAAAACTACAATTATGTATGTTATATATACATTCACAAAATTGTAAATAAATAATTTTAATTTTAATTTTAATTTAATATTTTCATTTGGCATTGTGCGCGTACTAAGACCGCGTTATTGGCTTTCGTGCTCGTGAGATAAAATAGTCACGTGAGAGAGATGTGGTCTGAGGATTTTTTAAAAAAATATCAAACTCTACGAATTACTAATTTTTTTTATAAATAAATAATAAAATTATTGCTGCAATCACATAAAATTTGAATTGATAATTAAAATAATTGCAATAAAAATAAAAAAAGAAGAAAATAGAAGAGAGGGGTCAATGGAGATGTGTGGGACCCAGTAACTGTGTTCTGCAGGATGTAACTGCCGTGTCAAGGGTTCTGACTCCCTACTACAACATGCATATGGTGGTGATGCCAGCCCAGCCCAGCACTTGCTTTTTCTTTTGTTATTTATAAACTCACCCTTTCTTCTCCATTCTCTCTCTCTCTCTCTCACTCACTCGAACCTCCTCACAAACACACAAAATCAGAACAACCAAACAGGAACAGAAGAAGAAGAAGAAGACGACAATATTTTAGACAGCTTAATCAATGAATCTAAACATCCATTTATTCCTCCTCTTTCTTCTCTCTGCTTTTCTTCTTCTCTCCTTTCCGGCTTCTGCTTCCCGTCTTCTTCCTCACACCCAAGGTAACTCTCTCTCTCTCTCTCTCTCTCTCTCTCTCTGCCTATTTATATGTATATGTATATTTCTCTCTCTGTATGATATATGTTGCTAGCTTGGGATGAGAAATTGATGAAACGTTCTGGATCCTTCTTTACAGGTGAAAAGGAGTTGAAGACAAACCGGAGTTATGGAACGATTGGGAGGAATTTCACTCGAGGAACTCTCAATGTAAACGTACTCTCTTATTTTCATTCGGTAAATCTCTCTGATCTAATTCGTGTGTTAGTTAAAACTGATTTCGGATGGTTGTTGTCCGCAGCTGATGGGCGCAGAGGAATGCGACGAGAGAGATGAAGAATGCGTGAAGAGAAGGATGATTGCAGATGCTCACCTCGATTACATTTATACTCAGCACCGCAAGCCTTAGATTCCCGTTCCCTTTTTGTGTACTCGGTCGCCTCCGTTCGTTAATCAGATAAAAAAAAAAAAAAAAAAAAAAGGCTTTGAAGGGCGTTACAGAAAAGTAGATGGATGGAGATGTGGGGTTGGGTTGATGCTATTACTTATATTGATAACTCGAGATACATAAATAAATAAAATATTATGTGTTTATTATCTTGTAAATTTCACTGAGTTTCTCTTTTCGTTGCATCTTATGATATATGCCTGGAAGATCATAAATTATTAAATTAAAATAGAACATAAACTAGCATATATTTTCTTTTAGTAGCCACAATAAACACAAATTAATAAAAAAAATCAAATAAATAAATTCCACTCTCATCCAGAACTACTTTTATTAGCCAAGTTTATAAATACTAAAATACTAATTTCTCATTTAAGAAATTATAATTTTAGTTTGATTGATTCCCACCCCCCAGTTAAAACACCCGACAGTGTGATTTTTCCCATCTACATAAAATTATTATTACCGTTTTTACTTTATTTACGCTTTAAAATTACAGAAAAACCAATTTAAGAGTAAGAGATACTCCTGTCCCCTACGTTTTTCATATCTTCAAGTAAAAACAAATATTTTAATCGAATATGTTCATAAAAAAAATAGCATACGTCTTCATGGTATCTGGTTAGCCTAATTTTTTTTTTTTTAAAAGTTGCTGCCATTGGGGCTTTGTTTAAGTATTTGTAGATACTCGGAAGAAAAGGAAAACAAATATTTGGAAGGAATCCAAAGTCTTTTTATATGTCAGTTATATATCCTTTCGGATGTCAGCTGACCTGTTGCATTGTAGTGGGGCCATGTCACATGAGGACAAAAGTAACCACAACATGAATGCCAAGTGAAAAATTTCCAGCCACCACAGTTTTTAGGGTTTCTATAGAAACTCCATACAACAGTAAATAATTTAGTGCTAAGTAACTTGTAAATATTTTCACCTTTTCCAACCCTCAACCGTGCATAATTTGTCATACAACAATTATGAAAAGAAAAAAAACTCTCACATAAAAGTTAATGAATTACCACCATACGGCTAAAACATCATAACTTTTCTTCTACAAAATTTTCCATCTTAGAGGAACAACATCTTTACCATTACATCATTTTCAAATTCATCCATAACCAAATGGGTCACCAAGAACATCCAGCAAAAACCAAAATCTATTACAAGAGTAGAAAATATATTAAAAACCCCGCTATTCTGCTGAAACTGTATAATTCCCAAGCTAACAAACCCAGGCCGAAAGGAAAATAACAGGGAAGGAAAAAGGCACTATTGATGTTTAACGAACCATCTGCTGATACAAGGGTGAACCAGAAAAACAGATTTCGAATGCTCCTTCCTTCCCTCGCTTTCTCATTGTCAAATGCAGGATCAAGCACAAGCTCGGATGAGGAAATTGAAAAACAAATAAAAGAAACAGCAGCTATGAGCACAATAGAGAAAGACATTAAGGTGCAAACTATCTTCGATTTTTTATATATTTCTATTATCATATAAGGAATCCAGAAAATAGAAGAGAAAAATCAGAGCAGGAACACTAATGGTCAGGTCTCATGAATGATCGAGGTAAACAAAATTAACATCTGAATATCACACACATTTAAGCTCTGTATGTAAACCTGTATTTCCTCCATCAGTTCCTGTCAATGGCATTTGCATCCCGGTGACTTCTCTTTCTTACCTTGTAAACTATCCGTCCTTTTCCTGCCAAAAAGTACGGCCTGTCAAGTGCCAGAAAAATAATGCTACAAACAAAAGGAAATAGATCACATAACAGAAGACCTTCCACACAGTATGCATAGAAGACATCCCACCAATTGTGAAATATACGACATATATTGGTTCCCCAACCAAGAAACAAAGAAACCATCATAAACAACAATTAAAAATATAAAATCAAACAGAATCTGAAATAGTTTGAGATTGTATCATGTAAGACATCAAGGACAATGAACTGACCACTTTAATTCCATCGTTAAGCTCCAAGCCAAAATCTGAATCTTCATTTCTACATTTTGCATGCACAATAACAGTGCTCTCATCTGTAGCTCCTACAGCCATATCTCCCTCTGGAATGGTCATGTAAACTGCCCCTTGGAACATCCATTGATTTCTTTCTTGGCTGAAATAATCTTCAAAAAGCTCGCCACACAACATGCATGCATATTGATTTTCATCAGCTGGAACCATTGGCTCCCTTTCCAATGTCCCTTCAGACTTATCCAATGAGCCAACATAGTCGGATCCCAAATGTCCCAAGTTTCCAGCAACCCAGTCGTCTGAATTTGGATACCATGTCCTCGATGGCCTATCTGTAACATTTGGTCCAAGCTTTTTCTTAGCGTGCCACTCTAAATGTCTATCAAGGCGTTCCTTAAGTTTAAGGCGAAGACCACATTCGCTGCATTGATATGGAAGGTCATCAAAGAGGCCATCAATTACCTTTTGATGAAATTCACGGACTATATCTGGCTTAAATTGCACTCCAATGAGGTTTTCTGCCTCTTTTGTGGTCGATTGAGGTAGGTTAGCAGAACCTTTAGCTGAAGGTTCTATAACTGATACCTCGTCCAAGGAAGATGCAGCAAGTGGAACATCTGATTGAACAGAAACTGGTGTAGTAACCTGCATGGGGCTACTGGTAGAATTAGCTGGACTCTGGTTCTGTGATTGAGTAGGAACCTGAGTTTCCATCAGGGATGGTGAATCTGATTTCGATGCAGATATCAGACCTTTTGCAACTAGAGAGCTCAAAAGGTTTGAAATTGGATCTGGGGCCTTGCTCTCCACTTCTGAAGTCTGGGGCAATGCACTACCAGCAAGAGACGAAGGTGGTGGGCCAGATGGAATCAGTGGTTGATCTAACTTTCTCTGAGAACTATTTGAAGAGGCTGAAATGTCATCACAGGAACCAGAGGCTGGCAAAGTCGATGATGCAACCCTAGGCCTTGAAGATGTAAAGACAGTCGGGGGAGGTCCACTCGGAAGAGGAGGCTGAACAGCCTGTCCTGTTCGCCTTACTGCCTCTTTAAAACTCTGATTAGGTATGTTAACAGTATGTGAATTGTTCGAGAGGATTCCGCTCTTCATGACAGCAGCCAACAAGCTACTCTTAGTTGATTGTCCTGAGGTTTCAGCATCAAGAGGATTAGGATGGCTCGATGTATTTCCTGTTTTTGCAGAAGTTCCAAATTTTGAGGTTTGAGACGGACCTAGGTTTCGATTCTGACTGGAGAGTTCAGACTGTGTAGAGTCTAGATGTAATGGCTGTGAAACGAGATAACGGCGAGGGAGCTGAAAAGAAGGAACTGAGGCAGACAAAGCTGGTAAGTCTGGTTGCTGCAATTTTTTTTGCAAGTTACTTAGTTGAGTACTCGAAGGCACTGCAGGCAAGGATTCCAAAGAAGCAGAATTAACTGACTGTGCCGATATTTGCAATGTTTTTGAATCTGGCCGAGACACAGAATGAACTTTTTGGTAGCCTTGCTCAGATAGATTTTGTAATTGTTGGGGATGGTGTGGCGAAAAAGGTGACGATGGATGTTGGTGCATAGGCGATTGCCTAGATGGCGATGCAGCTCCCAGCGACGGAAACTGTTGTTGCCCCACTGACGCAGCTGATCCAGAAGTTGTGTTCTGAGAAATTCCAAAACCAGAAGTTCCGCTCTGATGTGAACTTATTAGTGGGCGAATTCCCTTCCTAGGAAGAGAAGATTTTGCACTTCCCGGCAAGCCACCAAGACTGGAAGAACAGCCTTCTGAATGACCTGGATTAATTACAGAGCCCCTAGAATGAACCAAGATATCTGTGGGGAGTGACTCTGGCCAGGGGGATGATGTCCTGTGGACATATGCAGGCTGGCCTTTATGTTCACTGGTCATTGAATCAATAGAAGTTTCCCTATCAAACCTTGAACCATCTGGTACATTTGGAGGTTTCTCAATTTGACTTTCAAGCTCCTACATGAAGAAAAAATTAGATAAGTGGAAAATTAAGTCCCAATTCACATGGTAAACATTAAAGGAACAGTGCAATCCAATGGAAAAGAGTCATGAAACATGATGAAGAAAACAAAAAATACAACTATTTCCGATTTTCCAGTTTAAGGCAATCGGACAAAAAAAAAATTACTTTACAAAGCTCAGATATGAAAGGTGTTATGAATCCGCAAAAGCAACAAGGCCAAAACTTTCCTTATGCTTTTGGGGGCTCATAACAAAGAGGCAAAAATTTTTACATGAGCTGTCAGCAAAATTTTATTGGCATACAATTGAAAGAAATTATGGCTGGACTTGTTATATTGTTGAAGAAAAAATACAAAATATTAACAACTCAGGCAGTCCTCATGGATCCTAATTTCTGATTTTGCAGAATATTCAGGGTCTTCAAAATAAGAAGAACATGAGCTTAAACCAAACGTGATCATAGGCTTAATAACAACCCAAATACGAGAATAAGACCCTCTCCAAAATAAGCCAAAAATGGGACAACCTATCCCATTAAAGCAAATATAACAATGGGCACGTCCAAGAAATAATCAGTGCACTCTGAATGGGGAAATACAACACATCTACAACAGCACAAACAAGCACAAGTAGTATCTAAGTGAGAAAAGAACATAGCAACTGGTGAATCGATAAAACAAACTTCAGCTCTATCATCTCAAGAGAAACTGTTGATTCTGTAATAATGCAAGTTGCATAACTATTAGAATATCATGCAAGAGAATAGCAGAATCGATATTCAGAGTGCCATCATTGCAAGCTCACCGTTCTCTCTAAATCATCAGGAGCCCAATAATCATTCCTCGAATTACTAGAGATATTGGCTGCCTCCTGTTCTGATAATCTTGAGTGCATGTCCCACATAAACTCCTCTTCCTCAGAGTTTTTCCAGCTATTAGACATCCCACTGCTACTTTTGCTTCCAATGCCTTGCGTTGTCTGTAGATGCACATCGGCATTTGCAGATTTGGCAGTTGAGTAATTTGGAAATGCAGGCTTTAGATTGAAACCATTTTTCTGGCTTGAAATTGTCTCTGAGACACCACTTCCAGATCCAAACCAAGGCTTGTCACGTCCTTGGTCCGCAACCCTTCCACTGGTTCTCCCAATACCCAAGCCAGAATTATGCGAAAGATCAGAAACATGTTCATATTCTCCATAAGCAGTACCAATATTCTTGTCATGCATAGGATCATTTGGTGCATCTCTACGAGAACGCTGAATGTTCTGAAAAGTTTAAGCATGACATCAGACCACAGAGAATGAGAATCACAGAGGCAACAAACAAAAAATTATTTCATTTACATTCACTTTGGCAGGAAGATCCATCCACGGACGTCCCACATTAACACTTGATGTTCTGTCTGGCCTCTCAGTATCCTCAGTTGAGCTGGCCATAGCCCCAGTAAGGTCATTAGTCATTCCTTTTGCCTTAATCACAAAAAAAAAGAAATGAATTCCTTGAACTCTAAATCAATATATCAGAAATAAATATTGATGAGCAAAAGATGAAAAGAGCTCAACATATTCATACTGGGAAGAGTGAAAACCATC
>NW_019014687.1:613515-629548 GCF_000150535.2 Carica papaya
ATGGACGTTGTGACTGTGAATCAGATCTAGATGTTGGGGCTCCGGAGGATGAACCATTGACCAAAGGAGAAAAACCAAGTTCTTTCTCAATCATCTGAAGTGTCTGAGGAGGAAAAACTCCTTTCCAAGTTCCAAAAAGATGCCGCATGCTTGGATGCACTGAGGAGTCCACTTGCCTGTATGCCTTACAGAACACCTTCAAGTACAACAAATAACCATAATCAGTGTGCAATTTAATAAAATCATTGCTTTGTGATTTGCTGGAGGGAGATCAACTTATGTGGCAAAGACAAGCAATTTGCATCCACACATTTATACAAGGATAGTGTGCTTCTTACTGTTTACTCGTCCAAGATTAAAATTTACCAGAAAAACATGTCAAGGATTGAAAAACTAACCTCATACAGTCTGGCAGCAAAGTATTTTATGTAATCTCTTCCAATATTTTTTACTATACTGTCTAATAGATAGAGCGAGGGCAACTTTTGCTCACTGGGAACCTGCAAGCCGTTTTTTATAATCAGATACGACATTCTAAAGCTTATCCAGTAAATAATTGAATATTTTGTTGAAGGTGCTCAAACTGGAAAACTGAGAACAAATCATGGAATGATAACAAAGATCAAGTAAAAACAAAAATAGTTACTAAATATCAATAGTAACCATAATAACATATCTTGAATAAAATTGACAATCTAAAAAAATCTTCACATAAAAAGAATCATAAAATAATTTAAGGATTGATGCCTGCTACATGTACAAGAGAAGACTAGCATAAACCAACCATTGAGCATCACTTCATCATTAGTTTCAACATTGAAAATTGTATCCTCAGCATTTATCAGTCACGCCTACTGATTCATAAAGTGGAAATAATTTATCTCCACTATATAATGAATAGAAATTCCTGTATAACTTCTCTTTGTTCCAGCTTCATTACTCTTTCAAAGAAAGAGCTGCCGAATCTTTCAGATATAACTAACCTCAGAAGGGGAAGTAAAAGAAAAGAGAGAGAAAATGAATGCAACATAAAGTGCCTCAAAGCTGGCTGGCTTCTACCTTTCCATAACAAAAAGAAAAAGAATTGAAACAGTTCTTGTAATGGATATTCAATGGAAAAGAGTGGCACTGGCTACATCTAGAGCACATTAAATGATCTATGAAATGATTTCCCACAAATAAAAAAGCCCATCCTATAAAATTGACATTCTCATGGGAATCTGAGACTCTTTGCGTGCAATCTCAGTGAAACCTGTAGAGACTTCTGGATTCCATTAAAATGTGCAGATAATTAGAAGTTGCGGAACCATTCCCAAAGGATGGATAAAAAGTTGAGAATTGGCAAGACATGCAGTCACAGCTATCGTATTTTATTTGCTACAATTTAGTGAAAATTGGAACTGATTAGGTGCAATTCCATTATAATAAGTAACATGGTTGTCATCTTGCACTCATCAATCTCACAGTCTCATTCATAATGATCATCATATCCTCACATTTGACAAAAATCATAGTACAGTTACATTGAATTTTGAACACAAAAACCAATAATTGCTATTGGCATCTTAACAAGTCCATATCAAAAGGAACACTCCACAATACGGTCAAATTAACTCAAACCCAGAAACTTTTCCATTAAAATCCGATTTACACTTACAACTTAGCCATCAATTTTCTTCCTTTCTCCTCATTGACCAATCAAACAGCAAGCACTACAGGGTGTTCCTTTACCATTCTAAAATTTTTCATATTTCTTTCTCTTTGTCATTTTACAATTCAATTTAAACAAGAAATGGGACACGCACGCAAAACAGCGACAACAGTGTGTAAAGCTGGATGTTCACCTCAAGGATGTTGGCGCAGACGGTAGCTGCAACAGCCTTCGCTGCGTGAAGATTTTCTCCAGCAATTATCGTCAAGTTAGTTATTATCGGCTTCGAATTGAAAGTGAGCTCAGATAGCGCTGTCTTGTACTGACTGACGAGCTCCTGGTGCTGCTGCACTACTGGCTGCGGCTGATAACCTCCGCGACTCGAATCATTGTTCTCGGCCTCTCTATCATTGCTGACTCTAAACCTCGAAGCCGGCGCGGTCACCGCAGCGACCGGCCTCTGCGCAAACGGCCTGCCGCTAGGATTCGCAGCGCGAACAGGTTCCTCGGCCAATCGTGGTTTCTTTAGTAGTCCGGGGTCTCTCGATCTATCAAACGGTCTACGCGAATTCTCCATGCCCGTCAACATACAAATTAAAAAAAAAAAAGAAAAGAAAACCCTAACCCTAAATCTCACTGATCCGCTATTTATTGATAATAAACAGTATAATTACATGGAGAACATCGAATTAAAAACAATAGAAAGAATACAATCAGGAATCCATCTAATTAAAGAGGGAAACAAGAATATAAAGAGCCCTAATCTGTAATTGTACACGGAAATGATTACAGAAGCCTAAAAACAGCAATATATGTATAAATAAACCAGCAAAATTTTGATGAAGGGCAGCTTAATATTGGGATTCTGAATATTCTTAGTGGGCAAGATTGCGCGGGGGAGGGGGGGGGGGGGGGAGGAGAGAGTAGAGTCGGGGAGAGTGAAGCTGGGCTTCGCGAAACAGAGGAGGAATTTGATGTTAGGGTTAAATTTTAATTTAAGGAGAGAAGGAGTCTGCTTTTATAATATCTTAAAATAGATCAGTCGTGCATAGAGACGTTTCTGATTTTTGCGGGCGTCAAAAAGTTTTAAGGGAAGCTGAAAAGTAGAGGTCTGACGACAGGGCCATATGGGCCCCATCGGCTTTTAATTGGGCCACGTTTTTAGAATACTCGGGCTTTGTCCAGTGAATTAATTAATTAATTAAACTATTTTATATGGCTAAATGCATAAAAAGATCAAGCTTAGATTCTCCATAGCTGCGAGTCAAAAGTTTTCAAAGCAGCCACTATATGTTGATGTTTTGTTATTGATCGAGAACTAAACAAGATAATTTTAAAATAATATTTAAAAATTTTCAAACTCTATTACCAGTTTCACTCTTTTTTTTTTTTTCAATCTTTAAGTACTTTAAATAATTCTTGTTTAAATACAAAAAAAAAAAATATATATATATATATAGAATAAAAAATAATTTCCTATGTCAAACAGAATTGTACTGTTGTCTTATGTAATATCATTCATTTCTTTTGATTATGATGAATCATCCAAAAGGCAGTGAGGAAACTTCATCCTCGTCCCTTGGCCTTCTGGGTTTCTTTTATTTTGCTGGTTTACTTCTTATTAATGTTTTTCTGCATTTGGCTCGAGTCAAATATCGATCAAATGGTAGTCAACTGGAGTCTTTATCAGGCAAATGCATGGCGAATTGAAAAAGGTTTCACCCCAGGAGATATCGCTTGAGAACAATGTCAGGAACAGGATCAAAAACCTTCCACTGTTACACCCTTTTTAAGTGTTGGTTCTTCCATATTTAGACACAGATTGATCCGGATATGAGCTAAAAGGGAGAGAAATCATGTTCATAAATACACAAGGAAGATTTCACGCGTTTATAGTAATGCAAAGAATAAACTGAAACAATTCATTAATACGTATACAATTCATGATCTATGAAGAACTAGTTTGTGAACATTACAAGGCAACTGATGATTAAATGGGAAAAAATAACTAACGGGATAGAAAATTTATATTGCTGATTCTGCTGCAAAAAGGGATTAATGCTTCAATATGTCAAGATGTCAAATACTTAACAGAAAAAGTCAGTATCTGTGGACTAAGGTGAATACAATCTTCATCTCATCCCCAAAAATATCACCGGAGCTCCTGGATCAGTGTTCTACCATATTTACCATACCAGGCATCCGCGTTGAACCCATCTTCCAAGGAAAGGTGCATTTGAAAACGTTGAGATTCTGGGAACCAGTTGACATCCAGCAACCGATAAATTTTCAGCTATTCCCACTTAGTGTTCTACAAAGACATGGCTCACTTTTGCTAACTTTATAGAGGAAAGACCAAAACTTTCAACATCTTCTTCCGGTAGATGCAATTGAAGAACCTATCACATAGACTGACTTGATCCCACACCAATTCAACAGAAATGCCATCCAGCCAAGCACTCGTTGGTCTGGGTGGTTAGAAAGCTAGGAAGAACGGCCATCTTTGGCATAATGAGGACAAATGATAGAAGGGGCATAAACAAGCACAACTTTTGGGCTTGAAATCTTCAATAGGGATCTTATGTTAAAACTCTTAGGACACTACCTAAAATTGGTTGAACCATAATCACAAGGTTGAGCTCCTTTGAGTAGGAAAGTCAAGGGTTTAGTTACCTGAATACATCAAGATTAATAAACCCCAAGAATTGAAGCTCTTTTCTTCTCTCCCCAATTTTACCACTAGATATACACCTTGGATGTCATGTCTAGAGATCAAAAATTTGATACAAGTATTCCACCTATGATAAGATGATTTGAAAAAGCCTCTATCCAGTAAAAAAAAAAAAAAGCAATCAAGACAGCTCCCATTGTCAATGCTAACGACAAGACTTGGCTCCTAGAAAAACCAGAACATAATGCATATCATCTCCAGCATAACAATAGAAGCAATATGACTCTAAAAGGAGATAAACACAACACCAAGAATGGTAATGTCAACAATGTTTGTACCAGCAAAGACAATCAGCAAAGAAGCAACCATAGAACAAAAAGCAACCATAGAACAAAAAGCAACCAAGTGTGATTTCTTACCTGGATCACACAGGACAAAAAGGTCAAATTTGAATACACCGCTGAACCAGCAGAAGAGTATTGCTTCAACCCACCATGCACACCTGCAATAATCACAACTAACAACTATACATCAGCAGGAAAACCAGCAGACCAAATGCAGCTAACAAGACAGCACAAATTGCTCAGCATGAGAAAATGAATATGGTAGAAGCTCACAAAAGGAATCTAAACTTGCAACACAATCTAAACTACAAGGAATAGAGATAAAAGAGTTAGATAATTAGGGGGAAAAAATTTATATTCAAGTAAAAATATTTATATGTGATTGTCCAACTAGTTAATAGACCCTATTAATTGAGAATAATTAAAATCCAGAAGGGTAGCTAGCTGCCAGCATAGAAGCAACTGAAGCCTAAAGAACCATCCCCTTAAGACCTATCATCTTTTTGCTAGCCTGCCTGACTGTCAGGTTCATCAAGAGTAGATTCATCAGCACATCCTGAACCTTCTGCAGCTTGTTCAGGCCCCAAATACCAGTTATCGGGGAATCCACTTGTAGTTCCCAACTCCGGCAGATTGTAGTTTTCAAGGTTACTCCATAACTCCTCGCTAGAATTTGACATGCCGAGACTGGCATTGAAACCAATGCTCCATCCATCGTCTAGCTTCGCAATGCTTTCAGTTCCAACAGATGGGAACTCTGGAGTAGTCTTCTTCTCCACCAAATCCTCTGGGAAAGAGATAAAATAATCAAGATAGGTCTCCTGTTGTGGGCTCGCTACCTTCTTTCCTTTGGAATGAGGATCTTCCCTTCCGAAGCTTGATAACCCTTCTCCAAACTGATCTAGTGTTTCGATGGATCCTTGTGTTAGCACCAACTCATCTGGGACAGTTAATTCTTCTGAAGGAATGTCCTTGACTTGAAACGGTATTTGTTCTGACCCTAAGTCCATTCCTACTGTACCTTGCATGAATTTATCAGGAGATAGCGCCACAGAAAATTTACTTGAATCCAATGCTGGAGAAGACATAGCAAGGTTGCTCCAGTTAGTTATGTACTTCACAATCTGCCTTTCGGAGGAAGGTTCTGATTGCTGATGCTTTATGAACTTCTTCCTCATCCTTGAAGAGCCAGCGTCTTCCTGATCTTTCTTCTCCTTGAGACGGGCTAAAAAAGCTGGATTTTGGAATAATTTTGCCAAGAATGATAACATTTGCCTCTGCCTTCTTTCAGCATTCTGAAGCCTCTGCTTAACAACTTCCACGTGGTGAACTGTTCCTTGGTGTTGCTGCTGCAGTTCAAGTACTTCCTGCATTAGGATACTCCTCTCTTTTCTCAACTTTTCCACCTCACCTTCTAATTCGGATCTCCCTGCCTCTGAAGGACCAACGGAGCTGCAAACCTGTTGGGATTGAGGTGACCTTCGCCTTTGAATGTTCTTGAGAAGATTCTTTCTCCCTCGCCGGAAAGCTTCATTTGCAAATTCCCACCTATCAGTATCAATCTTGCGAAAGCCCTGAATACAGCACCCAAAAGGACTCAAGAATAAATGGAGAAGAACATTAGTCCAAGAAGCAAACTACTTAAAAAATGATTCTTGTAATAAGTTCGTTCCATCTTTAGGGCCTTAGAAGCCGTCAATTTTCACATATAGATGCAGCCGGATTCTCCTAGGAAGATTATCTGTGTATCATAAAACCCATTCTTGAGAGCAGACAGATAATAGTTAGATCACATCACATGATTAATTTGACAAAGTAGAACAACATCAGACATCCATGAAACCTGAAATCTACCTGCAAAAAGTTGCAACTCCCACCGATCTTTACGTAAATAAAGTAAACCTCAGGCCTAAATATATCCTGAAATATAAAATTTAACCATCTTCTTGGAATTTCAGATTCATGCTAAAAGGAGAAAGCCTAACATGCATGAGATATAAGAAGGAAGGCCTCAAGATAAAAGCTTTTTACAATCGTTCCATGCTTAGGGATACACCAAGATATTACAGAATCCAACACATTTACAAATACTTATGTGACCGTCAAGTTTAATTACATATAGAACATCAAAAACAAAGTAGAAACAGGAAAACAGAAGCGGGAAAAATACAAAGAAAAAAACAATGACAAACATCTACATACAGATTGCCCCAGCCAGTACAGGCAGTATACCCACATAAGTATTAAGCTGCCGAACAAAACTGGAGAAATTGTTGTGCTTGAAATTTCGAGGAAGTGTGAACCGCGCGAACTCCAACGGGTCCCATACCACGAAGCTCTCTCCACTTGGGCCCCAGGATATTATGCGATCCAGGTCCGGATCATTCACCAGATCAAAAGTCTTAGACAAAAATGGCGGCACCGGGTTGCCTTGCAAGCACTCCAAAGGCTGAGGCACACCAAAACTCGCGGTTTCTTCGGCAGAGGATAACGGCAAGTTTTGAGCGGTTTCCCCAACTGGGATTGCCTCGAATTCGAACATATGCGAAGAAGAAGTAGGGGATTGCTGTGGGTGCACCGCGGAAAGGCCCTCGAACTCCATCATAGGAGAAGAGAAAGGAGAAGACAAAGGAGACCCAGAGAAACCCATTGCTGTTTCCACGAACAGAGACCCAAAAGGAAATTGTTGAGAACTCACAGTCGCCGGTTGCGACGGAGGTATCATTTCGGGTTTAACTGAAGTCCCAGTGGCAGAAGCAGAAGATTTATGAGGAGATTTTGAAGCTGGCTCCTCCTCTGGATTCATCTACTGACAATATGTTCAGCAAAACGGGAGATTCTGATTAAAATAAGAGAAAGAGAGAGCGAGAGAGAGGAAGGATTAATAGAGAGTTGATTTGGATTAACTCGACGGGCTTTATAAAAAGATTGCCGACCAACTGTTTGATAAAAAATCTTCTGAGAAAGGCGGTGGATGATCGGGTCTTTTTTCCTCATTCGAGCATAGCCAATGGTCTCTTTGTCGGTGGTGTCGTTGGTGGCAGGTAACTGACGAGCCCCTTGGTGTTTACCAGGGAAGATAGCAACCTGGAACTGGTACATGAGAGCGAAAGATAAAGTGCTCGCCGACTCAAGAGATTTTGGGTTGTTTCCCGGCAGTTCCTTTCGTTGAACTTGAAACAGTTGGGATCCGAATTGTGGCTCCGGTTCCATATTTTGCGTAGTAGGAGGCAGTTGGGGCCCCGAGCAGGCTAGATATTTTTGCCCACTAGAGAAATTCTGTCTGAGATTTTCTTATTCATATCCAAGGTGGAAACTTTATGGTGTTTGAAAATGAAAAGGAGTCAAAATATTTTCTTGGTGGCGAAGGAAAAGGAAGTGAGTGTATGGAGGTAAGCCAATAGCTGCGGGTGACGACGCGTGAGGCTCGGGTTGCAGCTTGATCAGATTCCAGCTGGCGGCTGGATTTCACGAGCCCCTTGACCCTAATGTTTTTCTGGAGTTGATATACTTGTGTTTTATCAATGTTTTACCTTAGGCTTTTACACTCAAACACAAATTAGCTAATAGTGAATGATCAATGTTTATCAATTGGTTATCTTTTTTGTTTTAATTTACTTTTACCCAAATTTAAAAAGTAACATAATATTTCAATAGTTTGTACGTTTTTCAAATTCCATGATTACCGACTATATAACTTAAAAACTTTTCTAACATAATTTAGAAATATTGCATTTTATTCATAAGTTGATAAAAAAGAAGATGATATCATCTTCAGTACTCTTTTGCACAATTATACAGCTTCTATTCTGAGTAAAGATTTTTAGGGCTACCCATAACCAGAGTCATAAATGAGAGTTCGGTAATTCATTAGCACGTTCGATTTCCCCGCTTTTATAATTTAATTTACACTTTATTATTTCATAAATTTATTGATTTTTAAGAAAATATCTCACCCGTCCGATATTGTAAACACAGCCTAAAAAGATTTAAATTAAAACAACTAAAATTTTGAGTAAAACCCTTAAAATTTAAGTTAATAACCTAAAAACCAATAGTTCTGTTAAAATTGTGAGAGAAAAATATATGCTTCAAATTACAATGAAGGCAAGGAAAAACCCAAAGAGGGAAACTATAGGTTGCTTTTTTCACTGCTACAACATATAAATAAAACATATGCTTTGGAAAGTAAGTATTTGTGACACCGCGGAATCTGCTTCTCATTAACTAATTTTACAATCTTCATTTACAAAATTATGAGAGAGGGGTATTATACAATTTCTTCCGCCAAACATGTGATGAAAAGTTGTAAATCCTTGAATTGCGATTCTTTAGTCATGTTAAAGAATTAGAACCTCCAATCGACTATGAGAACATAAATGTACAACAACAATTCTGCAACACATCATGAAAAAGAAACCATGAGCATCAGGATTTGAACAGTAAATAATCAAAAAATTCAAAATTAAAAATAAATAAATAAATAAATAAAGCACACACCATGACCAGGTAAATAGAAAAGTTCTCAACATATGGCTATGTTTGGAACAACTAAAAAGTTAATTCTGAAATTATCTAATTTAACTAGATGTGTGTGAATATCACATCTGTTAAAACAATGAAGAATATCCTCCAATCTAATTTCTACTATTCTGATAAAATTTCTTCATAAATTCCACAAATATTCTTGATTTTTTGACAACTTAGCCCAAGTTGGGCACACAGATACATGTACGTATACGAGTGTACGCGCACACATTTCCATGCACCAGCATAAATCCACCCTACCAGATATTGTCCTATCTCATATGCAAGTATGATTTATCTCCACTCCACACCCACATTGTTTTGTTCTGTGGGTAACTGAAGCTGAAATGCACAAACGTCCACCAAAAAGTTCGCTTAGGTGGATATCTTCGATTGATAATCACTATCAGTCATCTTCAAGAACAAATCAGCAGGTATAATAACCTTAGCTCCATTTGTTGCTAGAATATTACATGATGTGAAAAAAAAAAAAAAAGAAACCTAATGTAGTTTACCATCCACTATTCAAAGCCTACGTGAAACTTGTTGATTAGGGCATTACTCAGAAAAAGGTTTAAGGATCATACCTTGAACTATCTAACCAGCATGCGTCCCTCCCTGGCATCAATCTCAAAAAGAATGCAGTATTATGTGCAGAAATAAAGACTACTCAGATGTTCCAGCCCTTATGTAACTAACGACATGTCCGCATGGCCTGATTGAGGTGTATGAGCTTTGATCAATGTCCTCAACAAGTCCATGATAGTGGCGAAGGAAGGTCGCTTCCAAGGCTCACTGCCACACAACCATTTGTGATACACATAAGTCACTGAGATGTGAAATGACTGTCTTTACTCGGGAACTTATCAAACAAAATATGAACTCCAGACTTACTTAGCCCAGCAAGCCTCGATTATTGCAGCTACTTGTGGATTTAAGTCGCGTGGAATCTCAAGCCTTTTGCTCTTGAAACCAACAGCCGCCACAACCTAAAAGGGAGCATGCGCACACCATAAGAAATAAAAACAGAACGAAGAATAGTAGAATAATAGAAAATCTGGACTGACAAAGAAACATTAATATAAGCAAAATGGAAGAAATCAATATGCAAAAGGCCCATATTTTCATGTTAGCAATTCTCCAGCCTTAGAAAGGGATCAAAAATTTCCTTGAGTCGTTATATCAAAGTGCCACAGTCCAAAAGGTCGAGACAGTTACAGGGTAAGGAGGTCTAGATTTAAGGAGACAATCCACTTACATGCTATAACACGCAACATAATTAACATTCCATCCACGGACTAGATTAGCAATATTTTCGAAGGCTGTATTCGGTTCAAATGTTAATTCCATCGAATAGATAGAGGATCAAGTAGAAATAAAATAAAGGTTGAAAAGAGAAATGTGTTCTGTTCAGTTCAAACTAGGTAGATTTGCAATTTTACTTAGTTAAATAAGAAAAGAAATCTATCACAATTGAATTCTATAGGGGCAGAATTAGTTCAATTATGAATCGAACATGAAAATTATGATACATCCCTACAGTGTCAATTAACAAGGCAAATAACTTAACATTCCAAAAGCCTGTTGAATGTGCAACCTTTTGCCCTTTCGAAAAACACAAGATTTCAGCTTGTGCCAGAACAAGAGTCTTTAATGACTTCATTTATAGGTCAAAATAATCAGAATTAATTTTTTTTTAAAAATGATGGGAATTAACTGGACAGGAAAGAGCTTGATAGCTGGGCTTCAAATGCCCGGCTTCCACCTCATGTGAAAGTCCCTGGCCAGTAGGCCATGGTAGGTCCTCGCCTTAAAGTGATAGTTAATAGTTAGCCATGTAATTGATTATTCAGTATGGAGCACCAACACCAAAGCCTGGATAAGTATATTATCAGTTCATAAGAAGTTTTTTGTATCCACTTTCGACTCACCAAAAAGGAATCAACAAGAAAAAGTTGAAATTCAGATATCAATTACTCAGTTTGCCAAATCAATGCTAAAGCTGGGATAAGAAAATTATCAGTTCTATAAGAATTTCTTTACATACATTACTAAGTCATCCCAAAAGCAAAATGATCATGAAAAAGTTGAAATTCTGATGAATTGAGTAACACCTGCATCAAGGAAACAAACCTGTGCTGGATTTAGTTTGCTCCAGGGTTGTTGCATTGTAGCAAGCTCCCATAAAATTACACCAAAGCTGTACACGTCTGACTTCTCATTCGATGGTTCATCACGGAGAACTTCTGGTGCCATCCACTCAGGCTAACATAAGAACAATCAAGAACACCATTTACTCTCTTACTTTCCAATGCCATGATAAAAGTACGACCCAGATCCCTTTGGTTTAAAGTAAAGAGAAACTTACAGTTCCAGCTGCGGACTTTGATGAAAGGAATGTGTTTGCTTTCAATCGAGAAAGACCAAAATCACAAACCTGAAGAAATAAACCAGCTCTTAAGAGTAAGTACCAGAAACTACTTTATTTGCAGACTAGAACCGGAAACACTTAGCAAGAATACAAGTTACATTAAAAGATCAAAGCTAGGAAGTCAGCAAGATAAGGGTCACATGACCACACATATTCACCAAAGAACTATATTGAAAATTTTCTGCCCTGAGTACCAGAAAAATGCAGCAGACCTCGAACAAAAAGACAATAAAAATATACACCTTCCAGAATTTAGCAACTAGTCAAATTCAAAGAAACACAAAAGACACCAAACTTGTGTTTTTTAGGTGAACAAAAAAAAAACTTGACTTTCCAGAAACCTGCATGAATGAAAAAGTAAAGGAACTGAGTAAACAAGCTGATATCCCTAAAGCTTAAGTCGGAAAATGATGGAGGAACACTGTAGAGTTACACTCAACTAATTGTACACCAATATATTTTTTTCAAAAAATACTGCTGCAACTATTGAATTCAGTTGCAAGGTTAAAGCTGAGGCAGAAAGCAGTCTCACATAGGCTTCAAGCTAAATTGAAGCTAGATCCCTGACTATATTTAGAAATAGTGATGAGGCAGGTGAAGCAATATCATCCAGCTCAGTCATTATTACGTTGAGATCTAGTTGTCTATATATTAGAACCTTTCTCTTACCTTCACTGTATACTTCTTATCAACCAAGAGATTTGGAGATTTCAAATCTCTGTGAACAATGGGAGGATTGCGTTTATGAAGATAATTCATTCCTTTTGCCTGGAGGAAACAATAACAAGTCCTTTAGCAAAGCTCAACATAGAAAGTATGATAAAGATGAGATGGTCAAAATGAAATCCCTTGCATACCACATCATAAGCCATATTTAGGCGACGCCTCTCATCCAAAGTCTCTCTTGCAACAGATTTGTGCAAAAGCTTATACAAGCTACCTCTGTAATCAAAGTAAATGTTAGATTCATTTTACAATTTGTTTTTCTTTTGAATAATTAATTTTATTTATTTAAAGATTCTTTTGAATAACGTTTCACAAATTATATAAGCATCTGAAATCCAAGATCCTAAAAGGCGTAAAGTTTCTTTTGATCAGAAGTACGAGGTTCCAAGAAGACGTTACAAAACCTTGACAAATACTCCGTCACTATAGACAGGTTTGGTGGTTGAGTGACGGCACCCATAAAAAGAACAATATTTGGATGTCTGAGGCGTTTCATTATGGCAACCTGATAAAAAGAAATAAGTAATCAGAACCCTAAAATTCAATCATGGTTCTTGTATGCTTGGAAATATCCTATAAAAAACTTATATATTATATACCTCCCTAAGAAACTCCTTGAAGCGTTCTGCATGAAAATCTTGTTCCATGAGAATCTTCACAGCAACATCCTGTAGTAGTCAAAATTATAAGTATTTCCATAACATCAAACTTAACATTTTCACCCTTACATTAAATAACATTGGGCTCTCCGGCAATACCTATCGTACAAAGTACATGATAACTAATAAATTCTAGGATCTAGATTCACTGATCAGAGATCAAAGAAGAAAGAACGAAGTTGTGCCATCATCACCATTATAGCATGAATCAATGGCACAACTGCAGGCTTGTGGAGTTGCATCTTATGCATGTTAGTCCTCTAGATGTGAAACCAAAGCTGCAGAAATAAGATGAGAATAGAAATAAAGCTAAACCAGATTTCCCTTTCTTTTCTCCTCTTGTTTGGATACAAATGTTTTCTTTGCTTTTTATTTGGCAATCCAAATTTTATAGTAGTGAATTTCATGACCTATGACCATAAGATGTTGCATAGGTTGCCATGTTCTTCAAAGTCAAGTGAATGGCCAAATAATAACACTGCAGAGAGTTCAACACCATGTGCACATGAAAAGATCCCTAGATGATATCAGCAGTTCGATACCCACAAAAGAGCTAAAGCTAGAGTCCAACACAGGAGAGAACATAGGCATTAAACTTCTAGTAAAAATAATTCAGCAATGATATGATTTGAGCTTTATAGTAATAGTAAATGGAAGGAAGCATAAATGGCTTACCGAACCATGCCAATCAGCTCGATGGACAGTTCCAAATGAACCTGAAAGTGCATCAATCTGAATGTAAGTAATATTACCAATATGGCTTCCTAGAAGATTATCATAAGCATCCTCATGACAAGCTTGAGGGGTGAAAATGTTGCCTCAATAAAGTTGACTACTATTTTGTTTACAAATGGTTCTCCAAAGCAGCCACAAAAAATACCTGCTCCAATTCTCTCTTTTAAAACAAGATCACTCCAGGGAATGTCCAAATCTTCAAAATCAAAGGACAGTTCTTTATTTGGCTTGCTAGGAACCAGTTGACCACCTTCTGGAAATCTTGAATCTTTGACAGTGTCAACCCTTTGATCAGAGTAGGCTAAAACCGGTTGAACACCTCTATGACCAACAGGAGCAACATGCTTAGGCATCGAATCTTTGATATTGTTTGTTGACTGTAGAATGTTTTGAGAAGGATTAAATGATTTAATGAGTTGGGAATCTCTGTTCTGGGCACTCGGCCGAACAAATTTGGGTGGCAGAGATGCCTGAGAAATTTCAACAACTTTATCTGAGATCTGCACAAGATTGTTTCTATCTGCTCCAACCTTGTCAAATTGCTTAGAAAACATTGAGAATCCAGGATCCTGAGCATCTACAGCAGCAACAAAAACAGTAAAACTTAGTAGCAGGCAAATTAGGACATCCTCACCAGATAGCTACCAAATCACCAGCTTAATTACTTTACCTACAAAATTATGTGGAGGGAAATAATCAATTTTACCACTTCATAAACAGAAGAAAAAAATAAACTCCAAAATGTACAGGTGAAGTAACAGATAATCTAATGCCATTTGGTATATGACTTAAGTTACTTTCATAATATGTAAGTAAGAAGAAAGTATCAAGGAGGTTCACACATTATCTATGACTTGCAAATAACAATCATATAAGGCCCTCAAATAAAAGCTTAGGTGTACACAACAAAAGCATGAGCAAGCTATGACTTCAAATTAACTTTAGAGAATTGTTTTGTAAAACAGGAGACACTCCTTTCACCATATTTAATGGCACTCCTTTCACCATATTTAATGGATACATAACAAAGTTTTTTTTTTTTTTTTTTGAAATAAGATACATAACTAAGTTATGAACATAACTCGTAAATAGAGAAGAAAGTATCAAGGAGATTCACACACTATTTATGAACCGTAAATAACAATCATGCGACATCTATACGGAAAAGGTGAAAGAAGCAAGCCATGACTTCATATAATTGCTTTCTGAAACAGTACCTGCTGTAGGCTCATCAAATACAAGATTAAGTAATTGGCAGTCCGAGAAATACTGTTTGGCCAGTGACCTGAAATCAATGGTAGGTTCAGCCAATCTGGGTCGCGGAAAGCGCAATGGTGAAGAAATTGAGATGGAAGATGGACCATTAAGCAAGGAATCTGGCTCGCATAAGTATCCAGGCTTCCCAACCAACTCAACAAGATACTCCCTGAAATTAAAAAAAAAATGTATTTCATGACATCTCTCATTGTAGAGAAACACTGAGTGAAAATTATACTAGTAATTTTGATACATTTCTATTATACAAAATAAAGCAGGTGTCAGAACTTGTTAAGTGCAGGCGTTCACAAGCTCAAGGAAACTAAAAAAAAAAGCACCACTATGACACCCTTTCAGGTTCACAGGACAATTCAGAAGCTACTTTGGCACTTTTTCCCAATTTCTTATCGACAGCAAACTTTTTTTTTTTAGATAACTTATCAACAGTAAACTTAAACCCCTCTTATATATTCAAATCAAATAAGGATCCCTTATATGCTTATCTCCTAACTCAATGCACTAAAGCATTAGATTCAAAAGCTGCTTAATTAACTAATTTAATTGCCCTGCGAATAATTTTTAGTAATTTTATCCATAACAGTTCTACACATTTTTTGAAACTAAACCCCTTTAAGCCCTGTCAAGCAACTTGTATCAATTATTTATACTTAAAATATAGTAACAGAAGCCACTAATACGCATACCTATCAAGTCCAAACCGAACAAGACAGGATGTAGCATCAGCTCTTCTACAATACTTGCAGCCTTTTGCAATCCGGCACGGTAAATCAATTGCATCAGCTAGCACCTACACAGATCACAAGTTCCTAGATTTCATATCCATCAAAGAAACAATAAACTATAAAATATAGATTTTTTGCTGCTACAAGGTTCGGATATGTCAAGCAGAAAAAACATACGTCTAAAACACTAAATATTTTTTGAAGTTGCTGGGACTGAAAACAAGCAAATCTAAAAAGAAATTGCTGAGATGAACAAAATCTACAATAGCTTGGAACATTTCAGTCAAGC
>NW_019014687.1:684586-703418 GCF_000150535.2 Carica papaya
TATTTCCTTTCTTTTCTTCTTGCTCTTTTCTTTTTTCTTCTTCCCTTCTCTCTGTGATTTTGCTTCTGGGACACGCAAAACAATGGCGGCAGAGCTGGAATGTCAGTCACTCGAACCCAAACAAAAAAAAAAACGAAAAAAAATAAAACAAACCGAACCTCCTCTGTTAATCTCAATCTACCAAACCAGAGAGAAAACTCGTATAAATTTTCACAGAACAAAATCTCAAGAAAAATATATAAATGGCATACTCTGCTTCTGTTACAGAGAAGAACAGAAGCAGAGACAATACATTGACAGAAAACAGAGAAAGAAAAACAGAAATGGTAAGCAAGAAACAGAGACGAAGAACAATGTCTTATATAATCTCTCCGTTTGAGGTTTTTTTTTTTTTAATTAAATAATTATTATTATTTTGTATCTTAAAAATCCAACTGTTCCAACTACAAATAACAATTGTCCGGCTTATATTAAAAGTAAAAGTGACAACTGCCAAAATTTACCAAAAAGAAAAGGTTTGAATCTTGCTTAACAAAAAATGCAAGTTCAAGGTGAAAAGTCTAATCAGCAGACGGCGCCGATCGACATTCCGGCGAATGACGTCACTTCGCGGTTAGCTTAATCTACTCTTTTTCAATTTTAGACTACCCAATTCATGATTTGATTATTATGTAGAACCTAAAACTTGAACCATACTTTTTGTTTGGTAATCAACACATTCTTGATCATTAATTACAACCTTTTAACCATTTTTTATTAAGTAATTAAAACATATATATATATATATATACGTATGGCAGGGGAAAAAGAAGCGGATAGACTACCATTTATTGAAGCAATTAATGTACTCTTCAACTATGCTTTTTCTTGTAATTAATGTTCAAATATTGATTTATAATTATTATTATTATTATTATTCATTCAATTAAACAGTGAGTTTAATAAGTAATTATTTGTAATTTATTTTTTTTCAAATATCTTAATGTAATTTAAACTCAATCAATTCAAACAAAACTATTAGATTATTTGTGCTCCTACAAACGCATAACAAATGTGGATTTAAAACGTGTTAACTAACTTGACAAACCTAGCCGAACTTCAAGAACAAACACTAATAAGTTACAAGTAATCGGCAAATTAGTCGTGTTAATTATATAAATATATACGTGTATATGTATGTAAATGTGTAGTTTTCACATCAAAATACTAATTATTATTTGATTAAATAATTTATGTTTTTATAGATATATCTTTCATATATTATTAATATTATATTATAATTGGTGTATTAATTACTTTATTAATAAAAATATAAATTTATTATATTAAAATAAACAATAAATAGGGGGAAAAAAAGGAAAGCATTCTTAACTCACCATCAGAATTAGTTTGGGAATATAATATGTAAGTATACATATCTATATACGGACTGCTCAACGGCTATGATTGACTCTCTGATGAGTAGTTAATTCCTTGATTATCTTATGATTAATTTGTTAAAATAAGGTTTGTTGTTCATTAATTTATAAATATCGGACTGTCTAATTTATTGTCATTTTTTATTATAAATTACGATATTTTTTGTGGTTCCTCACCATAAAAAAAAAAGGGCTATAATTTTTGGTGGTATGCATATATATATATATATAATATTTTATTTTACTTTTTAATTGAGAAATATGAGTCCGCATTATTCTCGTGCTAAATTTTCCAGCAGTTGTCGGTTGACTGGAACATTTTGTCACTTCGGCAAATGGTTATTTGTTTTATGTTTCAATAATTATTTTAAAATTTTGACATTTGAGGAGTAAAACTAAAATTTTTAATTGTTGTAAATAAAACTATCGCATATTACATGTATAAATAATTATTAGATATTATATATCAAATAATTTATGAGTAAAAAATGAAAATGTAATTTTAACCAAATAAAAAATAATAATTGTACTTTTAAATATTCCTTTATATATATATATAAGAATATATTTATGTTCCGATGAAAAATCAATTATGTGGAGTGCTTATTGAGTGAGCATTCGGCATTCCAACTGGTTCCACGATGGCAGAGATAATGATTGATGATGATCAAACAATGGCATGTTTCTTCCGGTAGAAAAAATCATAATATCAATTATAATGTATTATTAAAATTATTACATGTGTATCTATATATACGTACAGGTTTTCGAGCTAAACTAATTAAAAAATTCAAACAAAATTAGGAGTAATTGCGAAATTAAATTTGTCGGTTAGAATATCTTGTCGTGAAAAAGTTTGACATGATTTAGTCTTTAATATTTTTTTTTTTTAAAAAGTAATTGGTTATCTTATAAAAATTTTAACAAAGATAATACATATTATTTTTTCTCATATTTTAATTGTTAATGAAATTTAAAAATTATAAGAATTGAGTATTAACATTAATAAACTTACCGTATATAATAAAAATAATGTTTTTTTTATGTAAATCATTCCCAATTATTTACATTATTGTATATTTATATGGTTTATGTTTTATTTTGCTTTTTAAAAGCTTTATTTTTTTCAATTTTTTTTTTAGTAATTTAAAAAATATTTGTCTGGGTTCAATTAAACTGTCTCTCTTCTTTTAGTCATTGGCGGTGGAGTTAATGGTTTGACAATAACGTTTATGGCAAAAGCCTGTTGGTTGGATTTGAAGCGGTGTCGTTTGTCGATTTGATTTCCCATCTAACTTGGTCTCCTAATTTATTTTAAACGTTCAAAATCCCCGCTTCTTTAATACTCCCAATAAGTCTATTTTTTTTTGAAGTATAAAAAAATATAAAAATTAAAAAAATAAATAAATAAATAGCGATTATAAATCATTTATCACATGAACATAAGAGTTGAGACCTATCGATAAAGAAAAACTAATATTTATCAATCAATTAACGCATTTATTTCATTTACTATAAACATGTTGGATGTCATATAATAGTAAGTATCTAATTTTAGAATGATAATACGAAATTTAGCATGTCAAATGAGTTAAAATCCTTCGAGTATTTATGTTGAAACTTATGAGGCAAGCAAAAAATCTAAATTTCTTTCATTTGAAAAATATAACGTTTTTACACTACAAAACGTCAACGTTTTTTGAATAAGGGTAATCGTCAGAGTATGTCTTGCTACTTCCAAACATAATTTTAATCAAACAAACATATTATTAATTATGTGAGATTCAAATTAAAATTATAAATTAATCACACTAACTCGAATTCCGACATAAGTCAGACAATTGATTCTACTGACCAAATCGAATTAAATTGCTTAAATCCCAACTCCGATGGCTACTTTTTATTCAATTAATTAATTAATTGTTATTTGAATAATAATGAAAGTCAAATCATGTTTTATTAGCTGTTAACGTGTCTTGATTATGAAAATGTACTAAACCTATACTTACAAATACAAAGAAAAGACTAAACGGATGCCACCTCCATCTAAGAATGCCCCACCGCCTATATACGTAATTACTTCAAAATTTAATAAAATTTCAGCTTTTTTTTTTTTTTTTTTTTAATAAAAAAATTAATTATTAGCAATTACCACTTGCGATTAGTTCAAACAAATATTTTTTTAATATTTTTAATTACCGTGTTCAATTAGTGGTTATGGTATTAGAAATACTCTCAACCGGGTCCACCGTATCAAACAAAATATAATCAAATTGAATATGTAACTTTCTAATAGTAAATGATTGTTTTTAATTGACATATGGCCTTGATTTTCAATGTGTCAATTAAAACATGTCATTTAGTTTAAATTTTTAAATACTCTATACGTCTGTATATATTTATTTATTGTGATAAATCATATCTATTTTATATTTAAATTATACTAATATTAATAAATAAATTTATTTTTTAACTAAAATTATTTATAGTTTATTAAAATAGTACATTTTTAAAAAATAAATTTTATTTTTTTAATACAAAATAAAATATAAAATTATTCGCTTGTTACCCTTTTCATGATTATTCTCTTTATATCGAATCAATTCATATAGTTTTATGTAAATTAAAAAAATAAAAATTACTTGTTATGCAACAAAAAGAGCCTAAAGAGACAATATATAATCATACAATTAAAAAGTTAAATACAAGCACGTAAAACCAATATAAGAAAATGATAATGGGTTCCAAAAAAAAAAGTTGAGAATTGCTTTATACTTTGATTTTGCCCGTGAAATAAAACAAAGACAAAGATTTTGGAAAATCTGAGTACATGTGCTGCTGTCCGTCCGCCCCGCCCATAATATTTATATCTTGTATTTTCTAATTATAAATCAATAATAAAGCTGTGCAAGATTAATTATTATTCATCAACGTTTAACCACACGATTGGCGCACGTAGATTTTTAGGTTTATCAACCAATCACTAATTGTGCTGTAAGGAGTTTAAATGAAAACCCAGAACAATCCCATTCCGCAAACAAGAATATAGAAACTGACCCAACCCAAATCTTCAAATATACGAACATTAAACACTATTAGCCCATAAATATTCTTCACATTTTCACCAATTTTTTAAATTATAAAATTTGATTTTAAGATATGATTATTTAATAGTAGCAACCCACCCAGTTCGCAAATATTATTGTATCTTACAACCCGATTACCAATACGCTTCGTTTTAGGACCACTAACCCACAACGACACCGTTTCGAAACAAACAACAGTTCTGCTCCCAAGTAGGAAAAGAAAAAAAAAAAAACACACAAAAGGAGAAATTCAAAATAATCGATTAACATTCAACCGAGGATCCACCTCGACCCTGCCCACACCCTCCGGCGCCTCCTTGGCCACCTCTACCTCTCCGACCACCAACCCGGAATCTCGGGCGACCTTCTCCTCTTCCTCCTCGTCCACGTAATTGGGATCACCACGGTCAATGGCCGGAGGTGCCGCCTCCAGCTCGTTCTCGGCTGGTCCGTCGGGGCCATCCCACGTGTATTTCCCACCGCGCCCTGATTTGGGAGGTGGTCTGCCGATGCCAATGCCGTCGGCCGGGTGACGGTCCATGCGTTGGACGCCCTTGTCGGCGAGCTTCTTCTCGATGTACTTGAGAGTGTCGACGTTATGCGTCTTCACTTCGGCCTTCTCCACTCTCTTCCGGCCTTCCTCGTCGCGGCTCACAGCTCTTATCGTCACAGTCTCCTTCTTGTCGTCAATGGGCTTCATCGTTGTCTTGTTTCTATCGTCTTTGGGATATGATGCTTTGAGATGGATGTTGAGGAATTTGTGTATAAGAAGAGCTTGGATAAAGCTTCGCGGTCATGATTTCTATATATATATATATATATATATATATATATACACACAGACTGGTAAAAATGGAGATTGAGATAAGCTCGAAGGAGCTGGAAAAATTTCATGTCAGGCTCGAGCTGGTCCTAGAATGTTCTGCCACGTGGCAATGTTATCTTTCTAGCAAGTATTCGAAGGTTAAACTGCGGCTTCCTCCGTTCATATGTTAAAAAATGATTATTCATGAGCTTTTTTTTTTTTTTTTAATTCAACATATATTTTTTTATTTCTGGAATTTTTTATTAAACTCAAAATAAATCAACTATATTTATGAATACGATATTTTTTAATAATACGTGCCTATGTAACTTCTAATAATATTATATTTTGTTAATTTTAATTTTTATTCATAAAAATTTAAAACAATTTACTTTTGAATTAGACATTATAACTATATTAAAATTAGTACGAAGGACGTGGGCTTGTCCTCGGCCCAAATATTCAAATATATTAGTGCAGCTAAGCCTTATCCTAAATAAAATATCAATATAATTGTGGACATAATACTATTGCTAATCTTTAATTAATTTCTTACACTAATATCAGTCTAATTAATAACACCACCAATTTCAAAATCGACATGAAATTAATAATATTTTGTAAAATTATTATTTATAAAATATGTAAAAATATTTAAATTAAATGAACGAAGTGGCCAGGGTACACGTGGCAAATTGGGCAGGAAATATGTTGCCCGCTAAGTACGGGCCTGGTTCAGCATGACCCAGTCAACGCGGTCAACAGATCTCTTGATGAGGTGGACGCCGAAGACATAAACGGACTGGCCCAAGATGATTGAAGCTCAGCAGATAAGCATCGAGTGATTTCGGTAGAAAAAATTAAAAATTTGAATTAGCTGAATGAATCGATCAATTATGACGCTAAAACTGAAATTAAACTGATAGATTAAGACTGATCAGTTCAGGTTTATTAACAGAAATTTCAAATAGTTTATATAATTAAATTATTGAAAATTCATAATCCATTCACTAATTAACTTCCATTTGCTAATAAATTAAACAACAGTATAAGAACATATATATCTCTAATTCTTATTTGTAAGTTGTATTGGGGGAAGCCGAAATTTTTCGTTTACACGTAAATTAATTACCTGAAACTTTGATGATAAAGTTAAGAACTTTGTGATATGAACTTACACAAAATCACTCAAAAACTTCGTGGGTAGCTGATAAAGTAAATAAAGTTTCAAACTTTATGTAAAGATAATATTATGTTAATGTACCTGAGCCAGCTGCATGGGTCAAGTTAAAGCTAATTCCCTTGCTTGGAAAATGGAAAGCCAATAGCCAAAATCCTTTATTAAATGGAATTTTAAAATTCAAATGTAAACACTTTTTTAAAGTATCTTCGTACTAATTACCGTTACTATCTTTACTAAACAACTTTTTAATATTTTTCTTTTATACTTATAAAAAATAGTTTTCTTTTATATATTTTAAATAAATTTTAACATTTTTACAAGTATAAAAATATCCAAACATAGTACAAGCAACTAAAATTATTACCATCCTACTTTCCAGTCTCAGAATAGGAAAAGATTCCTCTTTTCCTATTTGAAAAGAAGCCTATCCCATTTCAATTTCATATTAGAGACTACTTGAGCACTTACTCGGGAAGCCTGATTATAGTTCGACCATAAACTTAACCAGCAAGGATACTCCTAATTATCATGGCAGAGGAGGAAGTCACTCCCTTGACCCTCGACGGCGAGATTGTCTCCGCCGCCGCCGATCAAGATCGCGACAATTGCGACGAGACTACAACTGATCGTCTCTCCATTCCTCCATTGGAGAAATTGAAGTTTCAGCCAAGGAAGAAACTTCTTGTTCTTGGCCTAGGCGGAGTTCTCACTCACAGAATTTTCCATACAGAAACCGTTAAGATTCCGAAGAGTCGAAGTCCCACTGGGAGATACGGGAACCATCTTGGTATAGTCAATGTCCTAAATATTAAAACAATGGGTTTTTTTTTTATTTTTTAAATTAGTTTCTTTCTAGTTTTTACGCTCGTTTGCAGTTTACAAGAGAGCTTTCTGTGACGAGTTTCTGAGCTTCTGCTTTGAAAGATTTGAATTGGGAATTTGGTCTTCGGCTACCAGGTAATTTTTCGAGTTAAATTTTCCCTTTTTTGCCCCATAATTTCTTTTATTTCTCTTTCTTTTGGTAATTTTCATTTGATGTGGCAGACGAAACTCTGATAGTGTACTGGATTGCATATTGAGAGATTTACGGGGAAAGCTTCTATTTTTATGGGTAAGTAAAATAGTCTTCATAAGCATAGAAATTAAGAAATTATGCAGATAATAAATGGTGGATTTTGCGTTTGCTGGTGCTGTAGGATGAAGATCACTGTACTGATTCTGGGTTTAAGTCTTTAGAGAGCAAAGGGAAGGCTCTTCGTTTCAAGCAACTGAAAAAATTATGGGAGAATCTTAACCAAAAATTTCCAGATAAATTGGAAGGATACTCTGCATCAAACACCTTGTTAATTGATGATAGGCCATACAAGGCCTTACTAAATCCTGTAAGTTCTAATGGGTAAAACTTTTTAACTTCTGGGCAGTAAATATTTTACCAATATAGATTAAATAACATGGTGTTCTAAGACCTCTGATTTGTCCCACCTCGCAGCCCAACACAAGCATCTTCCCAGAGCTTTACCTTGCAAAAAATGTTAATGATAAAGTTCTTGGTGAGTTTAATTCTTTTCAGTGTACTACATAGTTTTTCTTATCACTTTTGTAAATAATGGGAATTTACTGTGTTCTACGCAGATCCAAAGGGAGAGCTGGGTTTGTTCTTGGAAGGTCTTGCAATGGCGGATGATGTGCAGTCATACGTGAGGACACACGCTTATGGACAGCCACCGATTGTTCCTTCGCATCCAGACTGGTTTTACTACTCCATGGTTGTCGATAGAATCTCTCAGAGAATGAGCTCGCTGAAGATTTGATTTAGATGAAAGATATGAGTGTGAAAATGGATGAGCAGAATTTTGTATTTATGTAAGTTATAAACCTGTTTTCTTGCTTTTCTTTCTTCAGCTTTCGTTCCTGGTCTGTGTCAATGGATTGAGTTTTGGTTGCAGCTATAAATCTGTGTTGTTGAATCATAATGGGATTTTAGATTCTGGGTGGAATCACTTCAAATTATTTTTAAACGACAGTCATAGTTTTTACCCAGAAAAATTGTAAATTAATATTCGTTTTTAACAAGTATCATTTTTTTATTTTAATCATTCAAAAAATAAGAAATAAAAAATTACATACAGATATTTCTAAAGCAACAATTTTTATAAAATTCTTTCACTGAGTTTGGGAATAAATTACTTACTTGAAAGTTCATATGAAAACACAATTAAGTGCAAAAATATTTTTAATTTTTATAATTGCAGCCATACGATTGTGATTAGTGATTAATATAATAATTAATTCTTTTTCTTCTCTTTTTTAAGCTTAATCAGAACTTCCTTTCAAATTTCATTTTTCTTTACAACTTGAGTGCCAAAAAAGAGTTAAAAGAGAATGAATTTGATAATTAAACAAATATCTGTAATTTTATTGTTAAAAAAGCACAAATTTTACAACGTTCGTAAAATAATTTTACAGTTAAATCTCTTAAACATTATCTTGTTAATTACTAACAAATCTCACTTAAAGTTGGTTAATTACAGTTTAATTTTCCAACAAAATTAAATACAATTCAATTTTCTAAAAAAATTAAATCAAGTTAGTTTTCCAACACGACTCAGTAATTTCTCTACCAAGTATTGACCAGTGTTCCGAGTAGATTCCTTAAAATTCTATAAATTCAAGAAGTGGAGTCCGCCATTTCCCAATCAATCTTCAAGCTGTATAGGCCAAACCACTACAGATTTCATCTCGGCACTGATCGGGTAAACGATGGCAGAGGATGAGATTATCTCGAATGTCCTATCGATCTCTGCTGTAAGTCAAAGTGAGGGTTGTGATGTTGACAATCGAGAGGATCAGGAAGAAGACGCAGCAATTGGGTGTTTGGTTTCGTTGGAAAAATTGAATCTTGGACACGGAAAAAAAGCTTATTGTTCTTAGTTTACATGGATTGCTTTTAAACTCTCTTTAAAGGCGATAGGCTTAGAATGCCTGAGACTTGTATCGTTCCTGCCAGATATGGGAAGCATCTGGGTATCTTCTAGTATCAAACATCTTTAGTATCTCATGTTTATTTTCTAGCTTTTTTTTTGGGTTAATTGTTCAATCGTTTTCTGCAGTTTTTAAGAGGCCTTTCTGCGATGAGTTTATGAGTTTCTGCTTTGAAAGATTTAAAGTGGGAATTTGGTCCTCTGCACTAGAGTCAGTATAATAGATTAACCCCTTTACTTCCACATATGTTTATATATATGTTTTTATATAATCCCTACGATCGACCTTATGGCTTGAATGAATTCTCCCCGATTATCTGTAAACAGACGAAATGTTGAGGGCGTCTTGGATTGTGTAATGGGATATTTTAAGAGTAAACTTCTGTTTGTGTGGGTAAGTAAAAGTTAACCTATCCTGGGTTTATAGCTTTCTCTGACTTCCAAAATAAAAGTACTGAAGAAACATATGTTTTGGAGAAAAAATGTAATGGGTTTTGCTATGCATTTATATATACATATATAAATGGATAATCTCCAAACTCAGGATCAGGAACAATGTATTGATTCTGGGTTGAAGTCATTAGAGACGGTATGGAAGCCTCTATATCTCAAGGAGCTGGAGAAACTATGGGGAAAAATCAACAAGCAACTTCCAGAGAAAAAGGGGAATTACTCTGCATCAGATACATTGCTGATAGATGATCAACCTTACAAGGCTTTACGCAATCCTGTAAGTTTGATGGACAACCAGCAAACCAAATTTGAAATTGAAAAATTTTGTATAATGATAAGAAATATTGTGTTTATAACAGATTCTCATGTCTTCTTGCAGCCTAACACTGGTATCTACCCTAAACCATACAAGCCGGGGTTTGTTCATGATAAGGCCCTTGGTGAGCATACAAAACACAAGAATCAGTATCTTGAATTCCTGAATTTAAATTTATTTCTTAAGATATTGAATACTCACTGATTGTTTATTGCATTTTACTATTTGTTTTGGATCCTAATGGAGAGTTATGCTTGTTCTTGGATGGGTTGGCCAAGGCTGATGATGTGCAGTCATATGTAAAGGCATATTCATTCGGGCAGAAACTGGCCACGGTTACTCCTTCACATCCCGAATGGTTCTTCTACTCAGAAGGTTATTCATCGTCTTTCCAGAGGATGAGTTTGACTAAGATATGAATTACAATGAAACTCCAGAATCGGAAATCAGAAGGCATGTTAGACCATGTTTGGAATAATTTTATATATATTTTAGCAACAAATTTCCAGTGATTGCTTAAGGAAAATGAGATGGATTGAAGAAAGGATTATAATATAACGACTATGACTAGAATCCAACCAGATGTCTGCAGATGGCCGCTTATGACTAGAATCCAACCAGCACCGTGTAAACCGTTTCCCGAGCTTTACATGGTCAGGTCAAGAGGAGTCAATGCGGATTCCTTTCTCGGAAAATTGAAAGCCAATCGCCAATCGTTTATTAAATGGAATTTTAAATTTCAAAATATAAAATCTCAAAAGTATCTTTATACTAGTTGCCATTCCTATCTTTATTTATTAAACATTTTTTTAATATTTTTCTTTTATACTTTAAGAAATAATTTTCTTTTATAAATTTTAACTTTTCCGAAAGTATATATTTCCAACGTAGTACAAGAAACTAAAATCATTACTCTCCTACTTTCCAGTCCCAGAAAAGGAAAAAGTTCCTCTTTTCCCATTGGAGAAGAAGCCTATCACGTTTCCATTACATGGGTGAGTGACTCAGAAAGCCTGATTATTGTTATACCACAAACTTAACCAGCAAGGAGAGTCCAAATTACTGTTAGCTAAGATCAAAATGGAGCTCAACCTTTTATTTTTTTTACATTTCTAACGTTACAGTCAGGTGTTCTATTTATAGAGTTAATAACTAACATCTATCTGCGAAAAAGGATGGATAAAGTAAACAAACTAAACACTCGGTAAGACACTAACTTCCTTCAAAATTTTACTAACAAGTCCTATGAAATAGGAGCAGGCGTTATTTTGACGAAGCCAAAGCTAACAAAGTAAATAACTCCAACAAATGCCTCCAAGAATGTTTAATAAGCCTGATTGCAGAGGGCCATTTTCAATCAGATTTCTCCAAGGTAAAGACACCAAGTAGCTTCCTGAGCTTTTAAAAAACGGCCACTTTAAGAGGCTTTGTGCATATGTCAGCCACTTGATCTTCACTTGTGCAATGAACAAGATCAATCGTTCCATCTTTTGTGAGATTCCTCAAGAAATGGTACTTAACAACGTAGATATGCTTGTTTCTACCATGTAAAACAGGATTTCTTGAGATCTTAATTGTTTAACTATTGTCACAGAAAATTGTGGTGGCTCCCTCTTGCTTGAAATGAAGTTGTTCAAGAACTTTCTGTAGCCAAATGGCTTGACACGCACATGAAGTTGCAGCAACGTATTCTGCTTCAGTTGCTGATAAAGTCACAATTGATTGTTTCTTTGAAGACCATAAAACAGCTCCTCCTGAACTGAATACAAAAATATATCCTGAACTGCTTTTGCGATCATCATGATCTCCAGCGTAGTCACTATCTATAAAACTAATTAAATCTGATTTTTTTCCATTTTTGTAGAGCAGGCCATAGTGAGAGGTATCTTTTAAATAGCACATAATTTTTTTAGCAGCCGTCAAATGACTTTCCTTTGGGCATTCCATCTATCTACTAATAAGGTTTACAACATGTATTACATCAGGTCTAGTTGCTATGAGGTACATCAAACTTCCCATAATTTGTTTGTAGAGAGTGCTGTCTATCTTCATACCTCCTGGATCTTTAACAAGCTTGAGTCCCATTTCAGTTGGTGTGCTAGTTGGATTGCAATTCTTCATCTAAAACCTGTCTAAAATTTCTCCAACATATTTTTTTTGTGAAATAAAAATCTCATATGCAAATTGCACCACTTCTATGCCAAGAAACTAATGCATTAAACCCAAATAAGACATCAAATTTTATCATCACGGATCTCTTAAAATCTTCACACATTGAATTATCATTTTCCGTGAATATGAGATCATCAACATATAATAGGACATAACATTTTTTCACCACCACAACACTTAATGAAAAATATGTATTCATAAGGGCATTTTTGAAACCCTTCATTTAAAAAGTAAGCTTCAATACAACTATACCAAGCAGGTGAGGCTTGTTTTAATCCATAAAGCGCCTTGTTCAATTTATACACTTTATGCTCATTTCCAAGCTTAAGATACCCAGGAGGTTGATCAGTAAATACCTGTTCTTCTAATGTGCCATGCAAGAATGCTGAGTTTACATCCAGCTGAAAGATAGGCCAAGAGTTTTGAGCTGCTAATGCAATTAGCAATCTGATTGTGTCATGCCTTGTAACAGGAGCAAAAACTTCTTTGTAATGAACTCCAAACTCTTGTTTGTATCCTTTAGCAACCAACCACGCCTTGTATCGGTTAACTTCACCATTCTCCTTTAGTTTTGTCTTATACACCCACTTTACGCCAATAGTTTTATACCCTTTTGGTAGCTCCATCAATTCCCATGTATCATTCTTTTCTATGGCTTCAATTTCGGCATCCATAGCTTGTCGCCACTTTGAATCTTTTATAGCATCTTCAAAATATATAGGATCAAGATCTGAAAATAAGGCAAAGTGAGTAAGTGATTCTTCATTATTGTTAATTCCTTGTACCTCATAATCTTCCATCCACGCGAGTCTTCTTCTAACTCTCTGAGCTCTTACTTCTTCGCTACTTTCAGCTATTGTGCTTTCATTAACTGAACGGAGCTCTCTTTCAGCAGGTTGAGTTGTTCCCAAAGGCTAGTGCATATTATTTCCATTTTCTCCATCAAAATCAGCTGGAATTTGTTGCTTAGTGTGATTCTCTTCCCATGTCCAGAACCTTTCTTCATCAAATATTACATCACAGCTAATCACAATTTTTTTGGTAATAGGATTATACAATTTGTATGCTTTTGAGTGATCACTCACACCAAGAAAGATGCATTTTGCCCCTTTGTCATCAAGTTTTCTTCTTTTTTGATCTGGAACATGAGCGTATCCTATGCAGCCAAAAATTCTAAAGTGATCAACACTTGGTTTATGTCTGCTCCATGCTTCTTCAAGTGTCACGTTTTGAACAGCAAAAGTGGGGCTTCTGTTCAGTATATGTATACTCTAATTTACTGCTTCGGGCCAAAATTTTTTTAAGATGCCACTCTTCACCAAAATAATCTGCACAATGTTTAGGATTGTCTGATTTTTCCTCTCTGAAATGTCATTCTGCTGCAGTGAATAGGCTGCTGTATGTTGCCTTTGGATCCCGTTATTTTTACAAAAATTTGTAAATTCTTGTGAAATTTATTCTCCATCACGATCACTGCGGATGATTTTTATAGACTTGTTGACTTCTTTTTCTACCAACAGTTTGAAACTTTTAAAAACTGAAAGTGTTTCAGATTTCTCCTGCAAAAAGTAGATCCATGTTTTTCGACTAAAGTCATCAATGAAAGTTATAAAATAACGTTTACCACCATTTGACGTTGGATTTATGGGTCTGCACACATCGGAGTGAACCAGCTCTAGCACCTTTTTTGCCCTCCATGACTTTCCTTATGGAAATGGGTTACGTTATTGTTTGCTAACAACACATTTTTCACAAATTGGAGGTTGAGATGAAATTTGAGAAAGACTGGTTACCATATTTTTTTGTTGCAATGTCTTTAATCCACCAAAATTTAGGTGGCCATAGCAGTAGTGCCATAACCATTTTGTATCTTTCAAGTTTGCTGAGAAACATGAATGAGTGGTGTTGTTGAGATAGAGTGAAAATAATCGATTTGCTGACATGTTAACTTGGACAATTAAGCCCAATTTTGCATCTTGAATACGGCAAACTCCATCTTTAACGGTAATCTCATGTCCCTTCTCTTAAAGCTGACCAACACTCAATAAATTTGTCTTCAAATCTTGAACAAACAACACATTTGAGGTGGTTTGAATAGAGCCTGCTTTAGTTTGAATTATTATCTTTTCCTTTTTTATCATAGAAATTTTTGAATTATCTCCAAGTTTTACATCATCTATGAATGATTCGCCCATTTCCGAAAACGCAGATTTGTCTCCACACATTTGGTTACTACAGCCTTTGTCTAAATACCACAAATTCTTGTTCTTCACTTTGTTTCCATGACTAACCATCAACAAGGATATCTCTTCTTGTTCTTTAGCTTCTACAAAATTTGACTTCTCCCCTGGCCCTTTGGATATATTAGTTCGACATTCGGATTTGTAGTGGTCATACCTGTGACATCTATAACATTCAACATTACATTTATCTGCTGACTTGATTGTATTAGTAGTTGAGTAATGGTCTCATCGACCTCTTCCACGTCCTTTGCTTCTTCATCTTCCTTAGTATTCTTGTGATTGTCTATCTTGCTGTTGATTTCGATGATTTGCATCATCCTTATTTCTTCTTCCTCTACCTCTTCCTCTATTGAATGTTGAGCACCTCCCTTCAGTTGAGACTTTTAATGCTTGTTCTTCTTTTTCCTGGAAGTTTATTTTCTGCTCATGAACTGCCAAAGAACCTTGTAATTCATCAATTGTCAGTTCATTAATATTTTTTCATTCTTCAATTGAACAAACAACAGAGTTTAATTTTGGGGTCATAGACGGAAGAATCTTCTCTATGACTGCAACATCATCCATCTTATCACCATGGATCCGCATTTTGTTGACAATTGCCATTGTCCTTGAAAAATAACCTGTTACAGATTCTCCTTGCTTCATTCGAAGTAATTCGAACTCCGAACGAAGCGCTTGAAGCTGCTACCTTCTCGCCCTCGTTGATCCTTTATATTTTTTCTTCATAGAATCCTAGATTTCTTTGAAGGTGTCTTTGCAAAGAATTGTCTTCAATATTAAACGATCAATAGCTTGAAAGAGATAATTTTTAGCCTTGAGGTCTTTTAGTTTTAGGGCTTCCAAATCTGTTTTTGGTGTTTGAGTCAGTGAGACCCCTGCTTCTGGTTCTGTTACACTAGATTCAACAACACCCCAGTACTCTTTTGATCTTAGAAAATTTTCTATAAGCATGCTCCAATGATCATAGTGATCATCGAAACAAGGGATAACTGGTTTGTAAAAGATTGAAAAGTTTCCTGCGGTTTTGAAGTAAATAAACGGTCAAGATCGAAAGCAGAAAATGAAGGGCCAAATGAAGAGCACGTTGGGATGTAGGACAAGTGGACGGTAGAAATTAAAAGATGCTATCTGTTGAGGATAGTTGTAAAAAGTAGGTTCTGGAATTTTTTATTTTTGGGTTGTTGAATATTTGTTAGTATTTGTTTCTCTTTTTTCGATCAGAGTATTCCTCTCATTCTGTGTGTATATAAATGCACATTTGTGTACAATAAAGAAGACAAACGAAAATATTATAAAACTTTTTTTTTACTGTTATTTCTACATAGTATCAGAGCAGTGTCTGTACTAAGTACTGTTCCACTAAATTTTTACTACTAACCTTCCCTTACAATGGCCGACCCAAATACTGCCAATGATATACTGACCCTCCAAAGCTTAGATAAGCCTAGAATGCAGCTGGTCTCTGCACCTCTTGATGGCTCCAATCATCTCTCTTGGAGCCAAGTCATGATGATTGCTTTAGGAGCTAAGGACAAGTTAGCTCTCGTTGACGGCAAATTCGAAAAACCAATTCCCAACACAGCAGAATATGAACGGTGGCAAAAGGCCGATAGCATGGTGGTGTCCTGGATCCTCAACTCAATGACCAAAGAGTTGGCTAGCGCCTTCCTGTACACTACATTTGCAAAAAATTTATGGGATGAAATCAAGAAAAGGTACGGAGAAAGCAATAGTCCTCTACTCTATCAATTGGAACGAGAAATTAGTTCAATTACTCAATCAAGCTTCTCAGTTATTGCTTATTTTACAAAATTAAAGAAACTTTGGGATGAACTAAGTTACCTAAGACCATTACCTGCATGTACTTGCAATGCTGCTAACTTGCATAGTAAAATTGACAGCACAGACAACTTAATCCAATTCCTGATGGGTCTTAATGATACATATGATCATGTGAGGAATTAAATCTTGATTATGGAACTATTACCCACTGTTAACAAAGTCTACTTAATGGTGCTCAGTGTTGAGAGGAAAGGAGAAGTGCAAATCGGCAATGCATCCGAGGGGATGCCAGCCGTTTTTTATGCCAACCAGAAGGAAACTCTAAGGCCACAAAACCAAAGAATGGATAAAGACAACATAATATATACTCATTGTAGGAATACAGGACACACTAGGGACACATGCTTTAAATCCACGGCTATCCCGAATGGTTCACAGAACTGAAAGGAAAAAAAAGAAAAGAAAAAGCAAATACTGTTTCAAATGGAAATTCCACTGACATTAAAGGGGAAACAACGATCACAACAAGTTGGAATGCAGAAATGACTAACATTATACAGCAGGAAATCAGCAAATACATGAGAAGTCATGGAGCAAGCACAATGGAATCGGCAGGATGCGTAAGCTACTCCAACCCTGCAGATAAACAGTCTAACTGCTACTTTTTACACACATCGGATGATATAAGCACATGAATAATCGATACAGATGCAACATTACACATATGTCATGATTTTAGCTTGCTCACTAAAACTACTAAACTAGAACCCACAGTACTTGTCTCTTTACCCGATGGAACCCTGAACTACTCAACATATAAAGGTACCATAAAACTATGCAATGACCTGACCTTACATGATGTTCTTTACATACTAGAATTTGCATGTAACGCGATCTCTGTCAGAAAATTGACTCAAGCCTCAAATACCTAAGTTTTTTTATATCCAAACCATTGTTTTGTGCAGGATTTGACGACTAACAGAAAATTAAAGAATGGTAGAATAAAGGGAGGCCTGTACACCCTAAGCAAAGATATAGAACCAGAAAAGGCATGTACCAGCCACACCCTACAACTCTGGCACAAAAGACTCGGCCACACATCAATGAACAAGCTACTTCATATTCCCACCCTGAATTTTTCAAACGAAATGGATTCACATGTTTGTGAAATATGTCCCTTAACAAAATAACAATGTTTACCTTTTTCCAAGAGTAGTATTACTACCAATGATGTTTTCGAATTAATAAGTGTTGATCTTTAGGATCCTTATTCAGTTCAATCTATTTCAGGAGCTTCTTATGTCTTAACTATGGTGGATGATTTCTCTAGGACAACTTGAACTTTTTTTTTAAAAGAAAAATCAAATGTTTCAAAGATTTTAAAACAGTTTTATAATCTTGTGTCAAATCAGTTTTAAAAAACCATTAAAATTATTAAGACAGATAACGGTATTGAATTTGTGAATAAATCATGCAAAAATTTTTTCCAAAAAAAAGACATTGTGCATCACAGAACTTGTACTTATACGCCACCGCAAAACGGTGTGGTAGAAAGGAAGCATAAGCATTTTTTACAAGTTGTTAGAGCACTAATATTTGAGTCAAATTTGCCAAAAGTTTTTTGGGGAGAATCCATTCTCATGGCTATATATATAATAAATATTTTGCCAAGCTCAGTTTTAAAATGGAAAACCCCTAATGAAATCTTACATAAAAAATAACCAGATTATTCTATTTTAAAAGCATTCGGTTGTTTGTGTTTTACTACAAACATACACCCTCAAAAGATAAATTTCGATACACAAGCTTTAAAATGTATTTTTTGGGGTATGAAGTCGGTGTCAAAGCATACAAATTATATGACATTTCAAACAAAAAATTATTCATGTCAAGGGATTTTGCATTTCATGAACATGTTTACCCATATCAATCACAATCACTGCAAACCAATCATCAAGATACACCATTACTGATACCCAATGTAATCATATCAGAAGACAATGAAGACCAACCACATAACAAAAGGGAAGTTACCTTACCTGAACTTAAAATTCAAGAATTAGAAATTCGAAGGAGTACCAGGGTGAGGGTTAGGCCTTCTTGGATGGAGGATTTTATGACACACATGGCTGAAACACCATCTCAAGACTCCCTTTTCTTTATGTCAAATCCACCTGTATACAATCATGACTATGTCAATTTTATTGCACGACTCGATTACACAAGAACCAAAATCATATGAGTTACTAAGATGACAGTACGTGGATTGAAGCTATGCAAGCCGAACTAGTTGCACTAAAAAAAATAAAATGTGGGAACTAACCTTGATACCTGAAGAAAAAAGTAATTGACTTAAATGGGTGTATAAATCAAACACACCCAGATGGACAGTA
>NW_019014687.1:710363-721584 GCF_000150535.2 Carica papaya
TAGCATGTAGGTGACAAATATGACTCTATATTCAAAAATCACCCTAAAAGTCGTGAAGGTCTTCTCTGTCTCAGCTAAACCAGTACTTGACCTCTTCAAAGGAAGATCACCCTACAAAAATAGATGAGTTTAGTCTTTTATACCTCTCGATGTAGTTTGGGTCCATTATGGAATGAAGTAGGTCCCGTAGGAGAGGGATTGGATTATGCTAGGGATGGACTAGATGGCCTTGTGGTGGTACTTGATGATATGGTGGAGAGACATAAATGAAGGTTGATAGAAATCATAAAAATAACTAATTGAGCTCTCAATTTAAGTAAATTTATTTATCATGAATAAAATTATTTACTGCATACTTAACGTAGCAAGATTTGCAAAACTGACATATAGATGCAATAATATAAACAATATCATAATCTCATGTTCAATCAGTCGGAACAACAATGTTTTCCTTTATCAGTCTACTGGTATCCATGGGGATCCATAGGGATGTTCCTACAACGCGTGAACCTTTATTCAACATTTTCAACTAACGGGCCCTCCCCATACCCCATCCGGTATGAGCACCAAAATATAAATCCTCGATACTCTATCTGGTATGAGGCAACATTCATGGTAGGGTTCTCTATGTACCCAGTCTGTCCACCATCTCACAGGATATCTAGTAAGACTACCATTCATCCATTCAGTTAATCAATCAATTTCTCGTTTACATTTAATTTTTTAGTTTCTTAATTTAACTATGAACCATGCAAAACAAGCAATACATGTATTAAGGGACACAAACAAATCATCATACCAATTCTAGTATATTATCATGCATTCAAAATTGTAAAATCAATTAATCAATTAAAACATGATAAATAGTAATAAATAACTAGTTCAGACTTTATTAATAACATTTAATTATCGATATTTTTAAATCACGCAAAATACTGTATTATTTATAATTAGACTCCAATTCTATAACAGGGAATAAGGTGAGGGATTCTTACCCGAATTGATGTCCAAACGCTAAACTTTTAGCTGCACCTACTGGCAGTCACTGGGTTCCCTGAATTTTTCTTCGAGGATTAAAACACACTCAAAGTACCTAAAAATACTCTAAAAATCTAAAATCGATATTAGAAACTATTTTCGGTCAATTTCGTAATTCCGACACGGCGTCGACGCCATACTCAAAGTACCTAAAAATACTCTAAAAATCTAAAATCGGTGTTAGAAACTATTTTTGGTCAATTTCGTAATTCTAACACGGCGTCGCCTCCATCCTTCCGGTGTCGACACTGCCACCCGCGGCGGTGGGGCTGGCCATTTTTGGCCAGTTTCGACCAATTTTGGCCGGTTTTGTACTTTTCATTGCGAAAAAACACGTTAAGAGGCATCGGTTTGCCGAAAAAAGTCGAAAAACAGAGGCTTACCGGCGGTGAAGTTTTCGGTGCGGTGGCTCTACCAACTCACCTTCACGGTTGGGTATTTTGCTTCAGTCAACCTGTAGAAATAGGAATGGTGATTACAATGGTGTAAAAATTACACGGAAGGGCCTCATCAGAGGCTGTTTTTGCTTTTTTTTGTGGCAGCGCCGCTGGACTTTACTCGCAGTTTCTGACTCATCTGCCAATCCTTTTGCTCTGATTTGGCCATGGGGGTGTTTAAAATCAAATTTCAAGTAAATTAAAATTTTTTTACCTCTTTTGGCAGTCGAAGGTGGCTCCAGCATGGCGGCGGGAGGTGGTCGGCTCCCTTCCCGACGACTAGGTCTTCTTTTCCAGTGGGGGAGTCTGGCGGCTAGGGTTAGGGTTTGGTGTGAAGTGAGGTATTTATATCTGTCTCCTTTTAATTTGGGTCGTCCATTGCGTTCGATCTAAACCGTCCGATTGCGTTTAAATAGAAATTGAATCTAGACCGTCTATTGCGATTTGATCTGGACCGTCCGATCGCGTTTAAATAGGAAGTGAATCTAAATCGTTCATCATGATTTGATCTGGACCGTACGATCGCGTTTAAAGAAAAAATGGATCGGAACCGTCCACGCGCTGGAACAAATCCGAACCGTCCGTTCGTGGTCCCGCGGATTGCCAGCGTGGCCTTCCGTGTGGCACCGCGCTAGCATGCCTTACCACGCGGCGTGCTCTGGTTCGTCAGGACTGCTGACTAGGCGTCCTAAGTGGCATATTTTTCTTAAATTGCATTTTGACCTCCAGTTTCCGATTTTTCTTTCAAAAACATCCCCATAACCCAAATTTTCACCAATTTTTCCCAAAATTATTTTCAATTTCATCCTCCATCTATTTTTCTTTATTTTTACATTAAATAAAAATTCAAAAATTTAAAAATTATATTTATATATTAATTTTAAATATATTAAAATTAATTAAGGGTATTACAGATGCAGAGTTTGGGTACAAGTTATGAGATCCAGTAAAGAAAAAAGTCATTAGATCCAAAGATGTAATTTTTAGTGAGCACAAGACCTTATCAGACTTTGAGACATCAGAAAAGATTATAAATAATGAAATTCCTCTTCCTGCACTAGTTTCCCCTTCGATCAAAGATGTCATAGATGAGGGAGAGCTACATGATGATCAAGGGTTTGATAATATGTTAGTATCAGATGATGTTGAGCAGGGAGAGCAGCCCCTTGCATTACAGGTTACGGAAGAACCTCGGCTTTGAAGATCAACTAGAATACATTATTCTTCTGCTAGATATTTCAGTTCTGAATATATTATAATTACTAAAGAGAAAAAGCCAAAAAGCTTTCAAAAAGTTTGTAACTATCAAGAAAATGCTCAGTGGTTGAAAGTTATGGAAAAAGAGATGAGTTCTTTGAAGAATAATAATACCTATAAGTTAGTTGAACTTCTGAAATGTAGCAAAGCTTTGAAAAATAAGTGGGACGCAACAAAATTTAGATGAAAGAGCTTATGAAAATGGATAGGCTTTGTGATGCAGTTGTAAATGTGTTGTATAATTATAATGTTATTTCCAATTCTAGGTGGAATCACTTAAAATTATTTTTAGATGGTAGAATATTCTTACAAAGAAAAATGTAAATTTATACACCCTTTTAACAAGTATCAATTTTTATTATTAAATATATTTTTTTATTTTCATCATACAAGAAACCAAAAAAATAAAATTACAGACAGATTTTTTTAGTACCAAATTTTTATTATTTTTTTTTTACGTATTTGAGAATAAACTACTAAAAAGTATATATAAAAATATTTGTGGATTAAATATGAGAAACACAATTAAGTACAAAAATATTTTTAATTATTATAATTGCAGCCATATGACTGTGATTAGTGGTTAATATAATAATTAATTCTTTTTCTTCTCTTTTTAAAGCTTAATTGGAATATCCTTTCCAATGTCATTTTCTTTCACAACTTAACCATGAAGGCGACTCGATAACTTCACTACGAAGTCTTGACCAAACTTCCTAGTAGATTCCTTCAATTCTATAAATTCAAGCTGTGGAATCAGCCATTTCCAAATCAATCCTCAAGCTATATAAGCCAACCCTACTACAGATTTCATCTCGGCACTGCGCGGATAAACGATGGCAGAGGATGCAAGTATCTCAAGTGCCTTAGCTAAATCTGCTGCAAGTCAAAGTGATGGTTGTGATGTTCACAATCGAGAGGATCAAGAAGAAGACGCAGCAATTGGGTGTTTGGTTTCGTTGGAAAAATTGAATCTTGGGCCGAGGAAAAAGCTTATTGTTCTCAGTTTAAATGGATTGCTTGTATACAGAGTTTTCTTTGACGATAAGCTTAGAATGCCCAAGACTCGTATTGTTCCGGCAAGATACGGGAAGCATCTGGGTATTTTCTAATATCAAACTGTAATTCACATCTTTTTTTTTTACTCTTTTTGGGTTTAACTGTTCAATCGTTTTCTGCAGTTTTTAAGAGGCCTTTCTGCGATGAATTTATGAGGTTCTGCTTTGAAAGATTTGAAGTAGGAATTTGGTCCTCCGCACTAGAGTTAGTATCGATTAACCCCTTAACCCCTTTTCTTTCATATAGGTACATATATATGTTTTTATATAATCTATATGACCGACTTGTGACTTGAATGAACTCTATCCGGTTATTTGTAAACAGACGAAATGTTGAGGGCGTCTTGGGTTGTGTAATGGGAGATTTAAAGAGTAAACTTCTGTTTGAGTGGGTAAGTAAAAGTTAAACCCAGCCTGGTTTTATAGCTTTCTATGACTTACAAAATCAAAGCACTGAAGAAATATATGTTAATGGAGAAAAATTGTAATGGGTTTTGCTATGCCTATATATACATATATAAATGGATAATTTTCAAATTCAGGATCAGGAACAATGTACTGATTCTGGATTCAAGTCCTTGGAGAAGGTAGGGAAGCCTCTTTATCTCAAGGAGCTGCAGAATCTATGGGGAAAAATCAACAAGCAATTTCTAAAGAAAGAGGGAAATTTCTCTGCAACAAATACATTGCTGATAGATGATAAACCTTACAAGGGTTTACTCAATCCTGTATGTTTAATGGACAATCATTAAACCAAATATGAAATTGAAAAACTTTTTCTTATCCTACTTTATAATATATTGTGTTTATAACAAATTCTCATGCCTTCTTGCAGCTTAACACCGGTATCTACCCAAAATCATACAAGCCAGGGTTTGCTCATGATGATGCCCTTGGTGAGCATACAAAACACAAGAATCAGTATTATGATGCCTCAATTTGAACTTTTTTGCTAAGTTATTGAATCCTCACTAATTGTTTTATTGAAATTAACCATTTGTTTTAGATCCTAATGGAGAGTTATGCTTGTTCTTGGATGGCTTGGCGAAGGCAGATGATGTCCAGTCATATGTAAAGACACATTCATTCGGACAGAAACCGGTTACTCCTTCACATCCCCAATGGTTCTACTACTCGAAGATCATTCGTCGTCTTTCTCAGAGGATGAGTTCGATTGAGATATGAATTACAATGAAACTCCAGAATTGGAAATCAGAAGTCATGTTACGCTATGTTTGATTAAGATATGATTCACATGAAATTTTATATGGGTCAATTTTCTTGGTCTAATTTAGTTCAATTCTAAAACTTAGTTGGGTTTTTTTCTTGAGATATTTGAGAAATAAAATTATAATTTAGAAACCGAAAGTTGGAGATTGCTTAAGAAAAATGATATAGATTGCAGAAAGGATCAAAATATCAGGATTATCAAGAAACAACCATGTTCTTACCAACATTGCTGAAAAGAATTAGAGACTAAATTTGTCAGCAAATTCCTAACAACCAATTTGTTTGGTTAACAAATCCAATTGTCACAACAGAACAAATCAATCTTCTCTATTCACTTAGATTAACCTGTCAGCCTCTCAGTATTTCAACCTACCCAGCAAAGAGATCAGAAAAAACAATCTCTCTGCTTCTTCCAAATTTGAGCCAAGACAAACAACAACATACCTTTTACACATCCTATTCGCTTGGCACCGACACATTGATGTCGGGAGATGTCCGCTGATGATTAGAATCGTGGCCTAATATCCAACCAGCGGCATGCAAAGAGTTTGCAGTCTTCACATCGTTTCTGGAGCTATCTGCTTCGCCATGGCTTTGTCCCTTCACCGGAGATCCAGGAGCCAAACAGGTCTCACCCTCAGGCTTGGCTTGCGAGATTGGTCTTGCGGCTGTTAACGAATCTGTACCTAGTGGGAAGCTCGTGGAAGAAGTCTGCTCGCGCTGGAGTTTCTTTTTGTACATTTTGTAACCATTTGGCATGAAGCTCCCAACAACAATCTACAAGATAAAGAATCAAAACACTTGTTTTGATTTTGTCGGCAACCAAACAGAGAAATGAGGGGAAGGAAAATATTTACTTGGATGGGGCTAGCTGCTGTCAATAAACCAGCAATTCCACCTCCAATTACACGACCATCAGGTCCAGCGAGTGAAACGCTCAATCCACCAGTTCTGCTTCTTACACCACCAGAATCAGAAACAGTGAATGACCCAGATAATGACAATATTTCGAATCGACCCTGCAAAATAGAAGTAAAAAATTTTATAGCGTACCCTAATACACTTAGGCGTAAAAGATTGTGTGAGAATATAAATAATTAACAATGTCCGAGGTAGGTTCATGCCTCGTATGTCAAGATACCACCCGAAGAACCCGGCTGACGAATAGTAACATTAGAAACAGCTCCATTGGCAGATAGAATGCAAATCCCTCTCGGACCCTTTTGAGAAAATGAGAGAATTTTCCCTGCAACATCCTGTAAAAGACAAAACTAAATTAATTCTGTAACATGTAAATTCTGATCTATACCCCAAGAAACAAACAAGATTTAACTTAATTATACCTCTCCAGTATGTACTGTAACCACATGAGGTGTAAAGTCTCCTCCAGCCGTGCTTGCAAACAACTCACCTTCACAGATTCAAACTCCACAAAATCAAGCTTCAAAATAAACTTGAGGCAAATCCTTAACCTTGCACTTAAACAATATGATTATCGATTTTTAGAAATAATTTAACTTAATTTCATGATACTGGACTTGTTTATGACGGAAATGATAAACTGAAGAAATCAAATTCAAAAGCCAACAAAAATGAATCTACTGTGGATCACCTAACCTTCCATGTGATTGGTAAGAAAAATAGATGAAAATACATATTTTCTGTCCCGTTTTCGTGAGAATATAACATTTTCTTGCCTGGCTTTCTATGTTCATTACCAAATACCCAAACAAAAAAAAAAAGATAAGCCCTAACTAAACTTTTATGTTCCCTCCTCAACCTGCATTTTCTCGGCGACCAAACAAAATTCTACAGATAGATAACAACAAGAATCAACGTGAAAACCAACTATTTTTCTTCTTCGGGTGCTGATGTTGTGACTCACCTAGAGAAGCAAGGAGCTGCCAGTTACCAGAACCAGGAGGTCTCCCTTTGCATTTCTTCGAATTAGAGTAGTCGTTGGAAGGAGAAGAAGGAGAGAGAGAAAAACCAGGAGATGATGATGACAATCCGACATGGTATGGAACCCTAAGGTTTCCATCGGCATCGTACTTCCGCGGCCTCCCTCTCTTCTTCTTCCCACTCCCGCTGCTCCCTAATCCTCCTGATCCTGCTGTCGTCACCATCATCGTCCCCGTCACCGTCGCCGTCGCCGTTGTTCCCATTGTTGTTGCTAACGTTGTTCTGTCCACCCCCACCGCCATGTTCGTGTTCGTGTTCGTGTTCGTGTTCGTGTTCGTGTTCGTGTTCGTGTTCGTGTTCGTGTTCGTGTTCGTGTTCGTGTTGGTGTTCGTGTTCATGTTCATGTTCGTGTTCATGTTCATGTTCACCACCTGAGGTTGTACCGCCGCCATGTTGCTCGTCACGGGTGGCGGTGACTCAGTCTCCGAGTTACCCGGTGACCCAGACACCGTGCTCTCCTTTTCGTTCATTGAAGACACAAAAAGAGAGAATTAACTAGCTTGGACAAGTGGAGGAGAGAGAGAGAGAGAGAGAGAGAGAGAGAGAGGATTGAACAATGAAGGAGAAATAAAAATGGCGCCAGAAGTAGAAACAGTGTAGAAGGCAAAGTTGCTTTTTGAACTTTGACGTGAGAGAGAAAGAAAGAAGGAAGGAGATTATATACCTGGCTCCATTAATGGAGGAGAAAATATAAGAGAAAACTCTATGGAGAAAAACACTGTGTTTTATCTTGTCTGGATTCTCAAGTCTGATGATGAGAATTACCAGAACGCACCCTTCTGCATTTAAATACCAAAATTACCCCTCTCAATTAGAGTAAATTCTCTAATTAATTATTATTTTTTTTGTAATTCCATTTTTATAATTTTTTATTTGCTTCGCTTGGCACCAAAGTAAATGCTAGTTTGCTTACATAAATATAAAGTTAAAATATTTATATGATAAATAAGAAATAATATAAAAAGAAAAGCTAATTTAAAACGACATGATAGTGACTTACACCAATGTAACAGCCCCTCATCATGCATATATTCCTGCTTGCTGCTTCCATACTAAATGTCTTTTCACTTCATTTTCTTGTGAAAAAATAAATGTCAATTTCGAATTCTGGAAATAATAAAATTAAAAAAATAATAATAATTAAAAAGTGTAAAAAAAATATATAAAATATTTAAGCGTTCGTATTAAGTAATATTCTGCTAAAAATCAGGTAATTAAAAAATCATTACATTAAATTTCTTTCTCATTAAAAAAGAAAAAGAAAAAGAAAAAAAAAACCCAAATACTGTAACTCCTAAAAAATACTGTAATTAATTTAATAATTACTAATTAAATATTCGCACCCAAAACAAGAAGCAGTATATTTTTTTGAGGTTAAATTGTAAATAATAATATATAATAATCGCTACAATTAATAAATATTATTTTATTATATATTAATCGAGATTTACTTTGATAATATATTAATAATTTTAAAATATTCATATAGTAACAAGGGCTTATTTCTTCCACTTTTTTAATTAGCATTATTTCGGTAAATCTTTTAAATTAATATTTTCATTAAAATAATGATTCCTGTGAGATAATGATAATATTGGGATAATTTTTTAAAAAAATAAAAAAAAACCAATTGGAGGGCAATTTCGTAAAATTACAAACAGTTATGTGCCCTAGAAATTGATAGAAGGTTGTTTTTTGGGAGTTCAAAAAAATATTTTTATAATAATTGCATTTAAAATCCAGTCAAACTGGTGCTGTGCTGTTAAAGCAGCAACCCCGCCATAAAATATTGCTTTTTTTTATTTTTTAATAAAATAAAAAGTTCCAATCCCCTAACTTACGTTTCTTATTAATAATTGAAATTTAATTTAATTTAATTTATTATTTTATTATTTTGTTAATTACGAAAAATAAATCTTTTTGTTTCGGGCACCCTCTTCGTTTTGATTAACGGAGCACCTACTTCGTTGGACAAGGAGAAATTTCATTTTATTTTATTAAGATATATGAATTAAACATTATATTTTATTTATGTTTTAATAACTTTCTTTATATTTTTATTAAATAATCATTATTATATATAATTTATAAATTAAATAAAAATATACTTAATTAAAAATCTATAAAATTTGTGAACTTAAAAACAAAAAAAAAAAAAACAAAAACAAAAACAAAATTGACTGACTTTAATAAGTATTACAAATTAAATGATAAAATAAAATAAAAACTTTATTTTAAAAAAAATCAAATTTGAGGAATATTATATAGTGCGTTAAAAGATATTGTGCTCTTTTCATATAAAATATATTTTACGTTAAACTTTTTGGGAGACTTACTTTATCTTCCAAGATAATTTGCAATAATACTGAGATGATATTTTTAAAAAAATTAAATTAAATTAAATGTACGACAAATTTAAAATAAATATTTATTTATATTTAAAATCTTTTTTAAAATAAAAATAAAAAGTACTGATAGCATGACCCACGGCAGGACTCTCTTTTATATTATATTTATGATTAGCTTAAATATTAATCATAGTATTTATTTTTTTAAATTACAAAGAATAATACATTAAATTGATGGGTGAAATTTACTGTGGTTAATAATAATCATATGTGTTATCTAAATAAAATAAATTAATTATTTTTTATTAGTATATTACTAAAAATATTTAATAGACAGAAAACTATGAAATCCATATACTAAAACAATAATTTACATAAATTTAAACAAACAAATTCTATTTAACTTGTCTAAAATTGATTTGATGTTATTTAAATTATATTTTTTTATTAAATTTTAGTATAATTATAATCTAACAATAAATTCATGAAATAAATCTAATTGTTCAGATTTATTTTTAAAATTCGACAAATTATTAAATATCAAAAGAATATTAAATAAATAAATAAAAGGAAGGGAAGAAACAGAAAGCAGAAAAATCCAATTCTAACTCTGCAAAAGCAAACAGTAATATTTAAAGTTGTCGGTAAGACCGTTGACGGTTTCGGACCAAAACACGCAACCTTTTTTCTAACACTTATTTTATGCTTGTAAGTACGGCGATTACACGTAACCGTCCTCATTTAACATTTTCACTCGGTCATTTTCAACCGTCCGATTTCAGAAAAGATAGATATCATCCAACGGTCAATATGCAACAAAATATAACTCCGAGATCACGGGGGTGCAAATCTGAATCGGAGTCGTCGCGCCACGTCAAATAAGATACTTATAAGTACGACACCGTTTTTACAGTAGCAGAAAAGGCCGAGTATAGATTTTCACGCCGGAAGCGAAGAAGACAATAAATTTGTGTTAAGTTGCTGACTTTGTTGACCGCATCACTCCGCTCTCTGCACGAAAGTGAAAGAAGCGTTAAAGAAAGTCCATTTATCAAGACTCTCTTCTTTGCGGCCAATGAGCTGGGCCCACCTTCCGATCTTTCAAAGTTTTTTTTAAACATTATTTTATTATTATTATTATAAGTTCGGTGTAGACAAGAGTTATTCAAAATCTTCCTCCAAATAATTTTTAAAGTAAATAACATAAATAATAATATTATGAAATTCGAAACTTATAAGAAGTATGTTTGAAAGTTAACATGAAGATCAAGTTTACCACATATGTAATATATTACTGTCTTAAAAAATATTATCTATATTATATTTTTAATTAGTATGTTATATTTTTTTTTTTACATTAACATATTCGAAAGAATTTCAACCAAATTAAAAATTGATATTTTTTTAAAAAACAACAAGAGAGTTTAAAAACTTAATCTATTATGTAAATTATTATAGGATATGCTACTCCCACCGTGTAATGTTGAATCCAACGAACTATATTATAGGACAAATAATTCAGAATATGAATTTCAAATTAAATATACTTACAGTAAACTATAAAATTATCTGCTACATAATTTATTTTTCAATGAACACGATTAAGGTGCAATTGTCAATTAAGAGACAAAAGCTCTTTAATATTATTGATAAAAAAATAACAATTTTTGTTTCCACCGCTATCACCCTTAACTATTTGGATGATACGTAAATTGTATACTTCAACTATTAAATTTATGATGTCAGAGCTCCGTACAATATTAAGACATTTAAAAACCGATAATTTTATTTATATGGCTCGAGTTAATATTTATATTAAATGTATTACAAATTATAACAATGACATATAAGTTATTAAATTTATATGAGAAATTTACAATTTATTATTCAC